>MJUU01057567.1:64202-76794 GCA_002080025.1 Modiolus philippinarum | reverse complement strand
AAAAAAATGATTTCCCGCCAATACGTGATATACGACATTTTGTAATTACTGCCACGATATGACGTTAACACCAATAAATCGCAATGTACTGGCCGTTGAGAAATAAAGAAGTTATTCACGTTTAAAGTTCGGCAATATTATTTGGTGAAGTTGATTTTGGATAAATATCATAATACCGAAGTTACTGTTAATTTATTTTCTGCATATGCGCATTTCGACAACTTATGTCTCATCAGTGCAGATAAAACCAAAACATTTGGATGTCCATTAATAACGGAGTCTTTCGTTTAGAAAAAAAGTCTATTTTGTTTCAGAATTAGCTTTTCGTTGATTTTCACCGTAGATATTTCACTAAAATTTTACCGAACTTAATATTCAGCTATTCTTGAAAATGGTACTTTCGAGACAAGAATAAATAAATTAAATGCATGCTCAGCACTTTGTAAGAACAGGTTTCAATTTAAGCATCATCTTGTGCCCGATTTTTCAGAATTAAATAGTCACTGCAATTTTGCGTCATTCTCCTCGCTACAATTTTAGTGAAATATGCGGGGTTTTCATTGATATCCAGGAAAGACTCATTCTGATACAAAATAGACTTTTTCTGAACGAAATAGACTCCGTTTTTAGCATATTTTGTTTGTAATTGATTTGGAATGAAATGTTTATTTCTTGATTCTAATGATCGATTATGTCTTATCAAAGTATCCAAACACCAAATTGCTAAGCAGTATAAAAGAATTAGCTTGACACAAAAATCAAATAGATTTAAATGAAACTGTCTCTCAGAGTAAAGAGCTTTGTAATGCAAAACGAAGATTTACTAGCTTTTTTGATAGATGATTTATTTAAGAGAACTTGCCAGATGGTTTAAAAATAAGACCTAAGCATTTATATTCATTACACTGTTTTACAATTGTATTTTAGTAAAGAAATTTATATCTTTTAAGAATTTCTTTTTTTCAATTCGTTACAATACCTACTCAGTTTACAAAGTGCACTTTGAAGCCCATTTGATTTAAACACAAGATCAAATATATCTACTATACCTTTTATAAATATTGAGCAAAAATGTTTAGCTCTGAACATACCCGTCAAACTCCAACATTCGATACAAATGAATCTGATATTCCGTCTGGAAGTTTCACACAAAAATATACCTATTTATACATATCCTTCAATAATTTCGGTGTTTTGTGTTTAAAAAAATGCCTTTGATATTGTAACAACACAGTTTGAATAACAAACTCGGTCTATTAATAGTATTTAAAGGCTTGTAAAGGTCAATGAAAATCAAAAGATTAATATTTAGATTTCTGAGAGAATTTTTCTTAAACTTATTTGTTCGGATTTTATAATATTATTCGATTCAAGATATTTATCTAATCTGTTGTGTAAAATTCTTGAGAAAAAATTGCGTAAACAACTGGAGACTGCAATTACTCTATTATATAATGATTATTTGCTCATCCTCCCTTAAAAAGGGGCTTTATATAATTCAACCCCCAGGCAGCCGGGAATACATCACTGGTCAAAATCATGTTGAATAACTTCATATATATAAGCTCATTATATGAGCTCATTAACATATTTTACCAGTTCTTAAATAAGAACACAGATCTTCACTCTTAACTTCTTTTAACATATTTACCTTTGGGGTTATTATCGGAAGCTTGAAATAGATTATTCATAACTTAGGTTTGAACGTTCTATGCTTTTTCTCTCATCAATTTTTGTACATTTTTTTCCTCATTACACCTTATGTGTGATGTGGATATTCCATGGCAAATTTTCTAAATTTCTACTTATATTTCTAATGTGCCGACGCTTAAGTTAACAATCATCATCATGCCACAGTTTATTCTTCTTCTTTATTTTGCTTTTGCCACCCTCTTATTATGTTTAATTCTCTCAGCATTTTTATAGTATCTGAAAATTCAATAACTTTTTTTTTATTTTTTCAGAAATGATGAAACTGCTAATGCAGTAGTCTACTATTGACAAATCATTACTGTTTGTAAATGCAAATTTCCCAACTGAATCACCCAGGGTTCCCCGATATAGAATCCTTAATTGTGTGTCAATACATAATTCTAAAATACTTTTCCATATGAATTTCTATTCTGGTCAGTTGAGCATTTCTTGAGAGTTGTAAACAGTCTGATAACATTGGTAGATAATTACCAGGTAAAAAAATCATCCAGGGTATCATCAACCCAAATTTACAAGAAATCCTTTTTCTCCACTATTGATGTGGGTATTGAAATCACCCATGATCATTATAACCCATTGTTGCTGTACTGAATAACATTTTTATTCAAATTTGGGAAAATTATATCATCTATATCTGTCCTTATAGTATATGATGAATTTTGAGGTGAAATATGTGTAGAAGAAACATAGATGTATTTGTAAAGATTTTGTCTCATTTGAATGTACTCCATATCCCTTCATTGTAAATCGTTAAACATACATGCATTTTCAATGAATTCCGCTGAAACCGGTGCTGAGGGCCGTCTTGATCTTTCTATTAGGTGTGAGAATAGCTCATTGTTGAAGGCCTCACGGTGACTTCAAGATGTAGAACAACAATAAAATAAAAGCGTTGTTCCATTGCTTGGTTTAATCGTGTATTTGTAGAAATTTTCTATCAAGTGCATTAACTCCATATCCTTTCATGGTTAATTCCTATGGATACACTAATATACCTTCAAATTTTTTGTTATTTTATTATTATTTTTTTTTCCAAATGTTATACTGACTATTCTGTTTATAATGCCCACATCTCTTCTTTTATGATGCCAAGTCTTCTTGTAATTGATCAGATGAGTGTCTTGTGGTTGTTTATATGTTGTGATTTTCTTTGATGAGTCTTTTTGTCGGGCAACGGATGACAGCAGTTGTAAGAACACTTTGCCAGTTAATTTAATGTTTGTTGACAACCTCACATCCATGAACAAAAGAAAAGATACATGAATGTGGTGTTGCTCGATATTTAAAATTTAATTCCGCTCACACCTGTGTTGGTGCCGTCTTGAACTTACTATGAGGTATAAGCATAGCTCATTGCTGAAAGCCTCAAGATGAAGAATATTTATAAAAGCGTTTTTCCATTGGTATAATCATAGAAAAAAGAAGGGAAACGGAGAATGTGTCAAAGAGACAACGATATGTATTTGTACAGACTTTGTCTCAAGTTTATTTACTCCATATCCTTTCATTGTTTCTACAAGTCTTCTTTTGAAAACCAAAGAACCTTACGCTAGGTTTTAACCAAATCGTTTTAATTTGAAACTTATCAACTAAGCTTATTCCATTAAGTAAAGTTTTTCTGATAAATAAAGCCCCCCCCCCCCGTTTTTTGCTAAGATCTAAAAAGCAACAATTTACATAGCCTTAATAGTAATCTACACATAGAGCATCATTAGTGCCAGAATGCGTTTAAGTGTTGAGCTAACGAAATATGTAAAGGACAATAAAAAATATTGGACGCCATCGAAGATGCGGTAAATTCATTTTATTCTGATATTGTAGGACATTCTCTGTGGCATGCCATGTACTGCTTTAAAGTTATTTCGTGACTAACGCACAAGGTTATGATAATTTTCGTTTCCATATCTGTTGAACCGGTTAGCAACTTCTGTAGATAATGAACGATTCCCTGTTGACGATTGTCAAAAAGGTTGTTTATTAGATTTGACGTTAAAAGTTGAATTCCATGTCCCAAAGACAAAAATTAAATGCTTGATCAGTTGTATACTAGTATGTCACTTGTCTATCACCTTGTCTTTAGAGCTTATATTGTGATTCACAAATATTTTGTCACATTTAGGGGAAGGGATGTGATCTTAATTGCTTGTACATGGTAATGTAAAAGCTTTTGAACTTCCTCCACCACATGTTTTAACATTGACTGATCTGCCATGATTTTGCTACTGATTCATTTAAGTTAACACTTGGATTTCCTAAAACATCAATTTTGTTGGATAATTTTTCCATAGTTTCTACAAGTTACATGTAATATGCAGGGTGATTGTTTTTGTCTTAATCGCCTGAATTTGTGGAGTGATTATTATTAGAAATCCTGTAATGTGGTAAGTTCAGATTAAATAACTGGTCATTTTCAGTACTGATTTCAGTGTCTACTGTCTTTACAGACCTTTGGTTAATAATATCCCAATCAGGTATATTTTTAGAACCATTTTCATCTGAAATATCATTTACAGGGAGGGAGAAATATAATATTTTCACCAGCATGAACAGAACGACTGTTTGCTTTTTGAAGACATTTATTAAAGAATTGTCACAAATAGATTTATATTTTTCCCTTGTACAAGTATTTTTACCGTTGTAAGGTACAGAATAATTTTGTAGATGAAATCATCGTCCCCAGATCTGTCATTATCATGCATTAAAAATCTATAATAAGTCTATAAGCTTGAGCATCGTTTGTAAAGTCACGCCAATGGAATTCATATTGATTTAATGAGCCTAGGTCATTATGTATGACATCTTCAACAGTACTGATCCAAAAATGAATGTTATAAGGCATACGCAGTTGTCTTTGGGTTTGCAAATACTTTTTGTCAATTGCTTTACACGGTAAAATTCATCTACTCGTGTTACTATTTTGTCTTTTCTTATACACTGAGCTAATAAGATAAATATACTAAATGCTGTTGAAACTGGTGTCACATTTACTAATGTCCTCTATATTCGACATTTTTTCCACAACACTGGACGTGGATCAGATGTAAGACGGTAAAATATATGTGCCTAAAGGATGTTTGGGCTATATGATTTTTATTTTCAAGTGTAGAGTAAGCTTCGTTATACCTCACACTCAACACAACCGTGTTATTCATTGAAGAATTGAGCGACAAGAAAATGTTTTGTTAGACGCTGAAATTAACCCGAAATAAGAATGGTCTTGAAATCTTTAAAAGATATATTTTTTATTCCAAGAGGACCCCGATAGATATTTCCTTTGTTTAAAGACAATGCCGAATTATTAGATACATTTCTTCATATAAGGAATAAACTACTCCATTAAAAAGATTCTCAAAACTAACAAATTTTTTAATATATTTTGCTCTTTTATTCCAGGGATTAATCCTGCAAAATTAAAAGGTACAAGAACTGGAGTTTTTGTTGGGGCCAGTATGGGAGAATCTCATGATGCTTGGTCACATGACCCTGAAAGCACAGTTGGATATACGATGACAGGCTGTCATAGAGCGATGCTTGCAAACAGGCTATCGTTTTTCTTTGATTTTAAAGGTATTTATTTAAGGATGTTCGCTGGTCAGTTCTAAAATAACATGGATTTCAAATAAATGTGATTTTTTGTTATAAAATTGAAAAAGAAATAATCTAAGCCAAAACAGTTGATAGGTTACCGATATAATTTTTGAGATGCGAGTGTTTAAAAATGGTGGGAACTGAACTCCTCTACAGTTTTCATAGGTTTAACATCAGCAATGTTTATCTAATAATGAATTTGACAAAATTACACCAATAGAATAAAAATTTGTAAGAATGCTCAAAAACATGTATAACATAAAATCAAGGGAATAATTAGGGGGGTTACCGTGCAAAAGATTATTCAGCTTTGTGGCATGTGATTGTAGTTCCTGGCCATTGTAGGTGTTTGCTGTTATCCTGTTTTTGTATTTTAAATGGATAAAACCGGAAAAGGCCGAATATCTGACAGGAATACATGCACATGACTAGCGAACATCCTTAATGCACATTTTACATACTTTTCCTTATCTAAATGTGATTTGTAAATTGCAATATTACAACTCACTTGATTTTGAGCACGAATATATGCCTTAATCCCAATTTTGATAAATGATTTTTTTATTTAACTGAAAGAAAATAGATATGTGAAAATAAACGGATAAAAGGATATTTTTTTCAGATAGATAGGCCTTATCAATGAATGCCTTGGACGAAAGTTTCAGAACACATTTCAGCATCAGATGTCAAAATCATTTAAAAAAAAATGTGTATAATTGCCTAAAAGAGTTTCACTGCATTAGTTACATCTTACATGTTTTATTTATTTTGTTTGCAATGGATTTCTAAGCAGTCATTATTATTTTTACTGAAAGATGTACCAAATGTACCAATCACATTTTGTAATAGCAAAAAATCAAACCTAAGCTCCGTGAAATAGTCAATACGGAGCCTTTTCGGTTTAATTGTTCAAAATTGTTCAAAACACCATCGGAACGCAAAAATTGTCTGAATTTCAATGATTGTTCTTTGAAGAATATCTAATTGGCAGAGTAACTAAAATTGATGTTTTAATTGATGCATATAAAATCATGATTGGGTCAATTAAAAAGAGATATTAAAAATTCAATGACTCGTAAACATGTCAAGGTCGTTTGGTGGTGCGTCGGAAGATTTGGCCGTGTAAGATTAAAAATATTCCAATAATTATATTTCACAACATGTTTACGTACAATAACTATTTTTCACAATTTTGAAAATTTTGAACGACAGATGCTAATATTTTCGTCTGTCGTCCGTCGTAAACATTCTAATTTTAAGATCTTATCTGAAAATAGTAGGTCAATAAGTTCCAATCTGGTCACAACAGTCCTGAAGTGGTCCCCTTTCAAAAAGTGTCTGACATGACCGCATCTAATCAAAGATTGTCGCTAGCAGGGAAAAGTGTAAAACCGAGTCTTAAAAAAAACTCATTTAAACATCTCAGATACTGAGGAACCAATTTAGGAGTTGGCTATCTGCAGAAAGTAAATTTACAGTAACATCGGTATATTTGTTATTTATTACCACTGACTGTAAATTGTGAATAAAAGGATATGGAGTAAATGCACATGAGACAAAGTCTCTACAAATACATGGTAAAAAGCAAGAAAAGGAACAACGCTTTTATTGTTGTAAGTCCAGGGGTTATTCACCAATCCAGTAGTCCAGTACTTTGGTGGTGGCCCGAATATCAATTTTGTGTGGAAACTCATGATAAATGAAATTGAGAAATTTTGTTTTAAACTTAGGAGTATCTACTTCGTGCAAGGATCTGTCCTTTGCTGATTTTGACTTCCAATTCGGATACTTTTGATTTTTTGTTCTTTCTAGATTTTTATGCATCATTCAGTTACTGGATTTCTATTTTGTTATGAGGTAGAAATAACCTTTAAATGTCAGCAATACTAAAAAATTTGGCTAAAATTAACTCTTCAATAAGACAAAAACATATTTTACAAATTAAATGTACAGTATATAACTAAAGACTAATCTGGTTATTATGAATTTCACTAATAATTATCCAAATGAATAATCATCTGAAGTCCACCAGTAAATATTCAGATGAATAATCCTTTTAGTCCTCACTAGTAAATTAATTAATAATAATAAATTAACAATAATGGATGTCGACGTGCGTAATAACCTTGTATAAACTGACTGCCTAAATCCTTTCTGCTACCATATTTATACATAAAAAATTTCTAGAATTATCTTTCACAAGAACATGAAGAAATAACTGGAAAATTCTTTATTAACTGATTATCACATGACTAATATGTTTACTTAAGTGAAAAATCCAGAATAATCCAATGTATAAATACTTAAGTCAAATTTCCAGAAATTTCTAAGGTTTAATAACCTTGACCATGATTTATTGTTAACAAATTACATACTTTTTAGTAACTTTGCCAAACAAAGGACACAATATTAAGACCTAATCAAATAAATAAAAAATTAATACAATGCATTTAAGAATATTTTACAATATTTAATTACCTTTAACACCTCCCCAAAAAAGAAAATGTTGAATGCAATGAACAATTGATTACAAATAAAATCTATTTACAACCAACGAGGTGTCATGAAATTAATCAAACTCTGGACATTGCATAGCATTATCTTTTCCTTTAATATGTCTTGTGTCTAGATTAAAACCTTCATAATTCAGCGCAAAAGTCTTTGGTTTTTATCTTTCATTTTATGAATAAATTTAAGGGGGTTATGTTCAGTATATACAATGATAGGCTGAACTGAAGCTGTAACATAAATTTCAAAATGTTGTATAGCTAAAATCAGAGACAAACATTCTCTTTCAATGGTGGAGTAAAGTCTTTGGTGTTTATTAAATATTCTTGAAAAATAACAAATTAGATGTTATATTCCATCTTTGCCCTCTTGTAATAAAACACCACCCGCAGCAACATAACTGGCATGTACCGCTTATGTAAATTGATAATCAAAATTAGGTGTTGCTAAAACTGGTGCACTTTCTAGGAGAGATTTTAGTTCTTCAAATGCTTCATAACAACTTTTAGACAAAATTAGGTTTAATTTTTTTGGAATAATTTAGTCAAAAGCTCACTTATTTTAGAGAATTTTTGACAAATTATTCAGCCATTTACAGAAAACTCATCAATTGTTTCTTATTCTCAGGTTTAGGAAAACTAACAAGAGCACTAATTTTATCATCAATAGGTTTTATTTGACCCTGACCTACAACATAAAACATGGCCTAAATAATTCACATAAGCAAATCCAAATTCACTCCTGGAGAAGTTCACTGTCAACATGGCACTGCTGCTTAAGTGATCAAAAAATTATATATATTATCTGATTACGAAATCAGGGATGATAAATGATATTTGATAAGATTCCAAACAAACAGAGATTAATTGCGGGGTCGTCCAGATGCACCACTAAACCTCTTTAACAACTGCTCACTACTTTGATGACCGCAGTTAGCGATGGCCTGAAAAATTACCTCGATAAAGCTTACTATAGGAGCGGGGTGAATCAAATGTGGATTCTTAAAAATTCAAAGATCTCCCTGAACAACTATCCTTTTACCCATTGTCATAGCATTTAAACTTTTGATTTTTCTACTCTTTATACAATACTGCCTCACAATAAACTGACAATAAACAGTAAATGCAGATTTAATACATCAATGTTTCTGCATTAAAAATGGAGAACGTAGATACACCTTTTCAGTAATAAGGAAACACTAAACGTAATTTGCCAAGAACCACACTGATTCATATAAGACATACACTGAGACTGACGTAATCAAAATGTTAGATTTTTTTATGGACACTATTTTTGTCGAATTTGGAGGTCGTGTTTTCCAACAGACCATACGGATTCCTATGGGAACTAACTGTGCTCCAATTTCAGCTGACCTTTTCCTTCACTCATATTAGACAAGGTTATTACAAGGGCTTACACAAAGAGAACAAAAATATTAAGCCCGTCATTTAATTTCAGTTTTCGCTACATAAACCATGTACTTTCTCTTAATAACCCCAAATTTAAGGAATATTTACCACATATCTATCCCAATCATTTTTCAAAAGCAAAAACACTGTCCCAAAAGCTTCGTAGTAAAGGATTTGTTCAGACTATGTTAATTTCACCCCCAAGAAATGCTATGGCCGTCACCATAACATAATTGAAAGATATAAAATGTCAGTGTCAAAGGAAAGCGGACATTTGCAGCTAGATTCACCTCTTCCTGGATTTGACTATACCGATTTTGACCTTTTTCCTGAAATGACCCATTTGCAGTAAGACAAGCACTGCCAACAGAGCAGGACATGCTTACCCTTCCGGAGCACCTGATGTCGCTCGCGGTTTCATAGGAGTTCACACTGTGAGTGTCTTAGTTTTGAATGTTGTTTTTTTATATTTCTGTGCTTTGTAGCTTCTGGCATCATTGTTTTCTGTGTTCCCGTTTTTGCTATGTCTCTGACTTCGATTTTTGTGAATACCACTCCTTTGTTCCTTCGGTATTCTACTGCCGTTATTTGACAGATAAATAATAAACTATACAGCAACCATTTGATACTTAATTCATTATTGCAAGCACATAAACAGCAACAGCAAATGCCTAAAAAAATTCTAGATTCTCATCCGCTCCCACCCCTTGTTTCCTTATTTCATTTTGATTTTTTGCTTGTTTTAGTGATTTCGTCTTAATTGTCTTTTTCATTTTAATTGGTAAAAAAAATAATATTTGCCCGCCCACCATAAAGTTTTTAATGATTGCATGAGAATCTAGTTTTTTATCAGGGTTTAGCCCTTTTTGTAATAATAAACAACCAATATATAAAAAAAGACTTATGTTTAAAATATTTTTATAATTTACATAAAGGTTTAGAGCTGTCCATGGTACATTAACTTGTAAGTAGGATTTAATACTTTTCTTATATTTCATATGAGATTATACTCATATGCTTGACTTAAAAAAGAAAATATGTGTTTGATCGCAAATAACAAAATACAAAAGGGAATACAGTTTCTGAGTATGGGCATTTCGACAATTTATGTCTCTTCAGTGCATATCGAATCAAATCATTTGGGAATCCGTTAATCAAAATAAAAAGAGTAAAATTTGATAGAGAACAAATAACCAACATGATCTAGAAAGAAAAGCAAAAATCATCAAGGAACGGAACTATGTAAGGGGGAGATACTTCTGATACTAATTTTGAGTAAAATATTTTTTTTTCAATTAAAATTTCTAGATAAATATTTTTATGCTCATTTTTTTCACACAAATGATAACGCTAGGTAGCACCAACATCGTGTATAACGCCTATTAAAAAAAGTATGATATAATGCAATACTCAAGAACAACATTACTTGAAATCAAAGAATGATTTTTCATATTAAACAGGGCCAAGTTTTGTTCTGGATACGGCATGTTCCTCCAGTCTATATGCATTGAATGAGGCCTACCACAACATAAGAGATGGGCATTGTGATGCTGCAATCGTTGGCGGAACACATCTATGTTTGAATCCTCTAGCTGCACTACAGTTTCAAAAACTTTGTATGTTGTCAGCCGATGGTAAATGTAGATCATTCGATGATTCAGGTAAGAACGTTTAGCCTTATTGTATGAACCACATATTAGTCGATATTTTGGTAAAAGCAGAAATTTAAGAGACATAATGTGAAAACCTGAGATGATTGTCTCGTCGAGAAATGGAAGCTTTGTTTGTCAGTTATTTTATTTATCGCCTACCTCTATATTAATAACCCGATTCAGGTGAAAAACTTCAAAAAAGAAAAAAGCGTTGTTCCATTGCTTAGTTTTACCATGTATTTGTAGAGACTGTGTCTCATTTGCATTTACTCCATATTGTTAATAACTTAATTTTAAAGGAGTATTTTCTGAGAATTAAATTGCCCCTGGATTTCACACATCTCATGATGTTATTATGTCAAGTTTTCTTCCTATTGACTCGATAAGTCCCTGTAGTTGTTTGGCTGTTGTGATTGTCTTCTGTTGGTCTATTTGTCGGGCAACTGATGACAGCGATTGTAAGAACACTTTCCCAGCTAATTGTATATTTTGTAGATTATACCGCATCCAAGGGTATAGCAACATGCAGCATTGCTCGACATCCAGCGACGAATTCCGCTCAAACCGGTGTTAGGGGCCGTCTATGAAAGATGAGAAAAGCTCATTCTTCAAGCCCTCATGATAACTTCAGGATATAGAGGAACAATAAAAAAGTTGTTCCATTGCATGATTTATCACGTATTTGTAGAGACTTTGTCCCATGTGCATTTACCCCATATCCTTCCTTTGCGTATTATAACATTGATGCCCGTAACATATATTGCATATTGCATTTAAAAATGCAAGCAAATGAATCTACACTGAAAAATTGGAAACTCGTAACTATCATACATATCAAAATGTTATTTTTTTTTAATCTAAGGTATTTTTAGCTCACCTGGCCTATCTTTATTCAAATTTGTGTTCGATTAGTCGGAGGACCAAACATCATGGCTGATGTTACTAAAAATAGCTCATAGGGGTAAATTGCTGTTTTTGCTAAATAACTAAAAAACCATTACATATATCAAAAACGTGAGAGGCGTAAAAATGATCAGCATGACAAGAACTACCTGCCCTGCAATTTTGAAGAAAATCTGATAACCAGTTTTAGAGTTGTTGCCCTTTTTCTGTAAAAATTTCTTAATTTTGATATTCTTTATTTTTTAAACTATAACAGATAGAGGTCTACTTTAAATTGCAAAAATGTTCAGCATATCCACCCACCCTGAGATTTTGAAGAAAATCTGACCACCCATATAGGAGTTATTGCCCTTTATTGGTCAAATTTAAGAAATTTGATACTTTTGGTTATCAATTCAAAAAATCACCTGCTCTTTAGCCACCGGGCCAATTGTTACCAAACTTAACCTGAATCATCTCCAGGGTAAACAGTTTCAAAATTGTGTTTGATTAGTCCGAAAAGTAAGCAACATGGCTGCTGTTACTAAAAAAAGAACAAGGGAGTAAATTTCATTTTTTGCAAATAACCCGAAAACCGTTACAGATCTATCAAAAATATGACGGGCCTGAAAACTATCAGCATGTCAAGATCTACCAACCCTGCAATTTTAAAGATAATCTGAAAACTCGTGTTTGGGTTATTGCCCTTTTTCTGTAAAATTTTCTACATTTTAATATATTTTATTTTTTATTTCAAAAATTGTAACAGATAGAAGTCAAGTGTAAATTGCAAAAAGGTTCCGCATAATAAGGCCTACCCCCCCCCCCCCCCCCCCCCCC
>MJUU01057567.1:0-64117 GCA_002080025.1 Modiolus philippinarum | reverse complement strand
GATGAAATGTTTGCCATGCTGTTGCGACTTCAAAACTTGTGTATAAAATTGTTCGTTGATCGCCATTTCAAAATGGCCGCCAAAAACCAGGCGGGGAAATTCAACATTGTCCGATTTCAACAAAATTTGGTTTCCAAATAGATATTTATGTTGCGACTTCAAAACCGGTGTTCAAAATTGTTCCTTGACCGACAATTTCAAAATGGCTTTCAAAAAGGGGGAATATTCAACATTGTCCGATTTCAATGAAATTTGGTTTCCAATTGGATATTGATGTTGCAACTTCAAAACAGATGCTGAAAATTGTTCGTTGACCGCCATTTTCAAAATGGCCACCAAAAAAGGCGGGAAAATTCAACATTGTCCAATTTCAATGGAAATTGGTTTCCAAATAGGTATTGATGTCGCAAATTCAAACCAATGTTAAAAATTGTTCGCTGACCTCAATTTCAAAATTGCTGCCAAAAAAGGCGGGAATATTCAACATTGTCCGATTTCAGTGAAATTTGGTGTCCAAGTGGATATTGATGTCACTACTTCAAAAGTGGGGTTGAAAATTGTTTGTTGACAGCCATTTTCAAAATGGCCGCCAAAAAAGGCGGGAAAATTCAACATTGTCCGATTTCAATGAAATTTGGTTTCCAAATAGATATTGATGTTGTGAATTCAAAACTATGTTAAAAATTGTTCGTTGACCTCCATTTCAAAATTGCTGCAAAAAAAAACGGGAAAATTCAACATTGTCCGATTTCAATGAAATTTGGTGTCCTAGTGGATATTGATGTCACTACTTCAAAAGTGGTATTAAAAATTATTTGTTGACCGCAATTTTCAAAATGGCCGCCGAAAAAGGCGAGAAAATTCAACATGTCCTACATGTCCTATTTTAATGAAATTTGGTTTCCAAATAAATATTGATGTGGTAACTTAAAAATATGGTTTTAAAAATTGTTGTTGTCTGCCTTTTACAAAATTATGTCTCAACTTCAAAACTGGTGTTGAAAGTGGTCTAGCAAGTACGTTTTTGTCAAAAAATCCCAACAAAGAAATATTGTAAAACACCATCAGACTTTAAATACAGTTCAAAATATTGGTTGTGTTTGAGCTACCAAAGTTTGGGAGACTTAAGTTCAACTGTATAACTTACCATGTTAGCTTTATTGTGGCAACTGAAAGCCAGGTGAGTGATACGGGCTCCTGGAAGCCGTCAGTTAATTCTAACTGAACGTGGTGCAAAATTTACACATAATGTTTGTTATAAGAAATCTACAAATACATTGCAAATTCCCGAAACAAGACCAGGGAATCTAAAATGCCGAAATTCCAATCTCGGTCCACAATCCATAAGAGACCTGCACTAGAAAAACACAAAGGAAATACAAAAAACAAACATAAAAAAACAATAGGAACTCAGGATAGTCGGACATTATACCAGCACAAGCAATAGCTAGTGGAAATGTTAAACCGGTTTAGCGGTAGCCACGTTTCATGACTAACAAAATTGTCATGAGGTTTCATTATGTCGCCCAAACAAAGTTTGGCGACTTCTTCTGTTTGCACCGTCTCGTTTTTTTTTTCCCGCTTCCTCTTGCCATCATTTTGTCCGGTCAAATTCTCAGAGACCACTTGCCCAATCACTACCAAACTTCACAGAAAGGTAGATCCCAAGATATGCACTTGTATATTCAAATTATCAAAATGACCACCACCATTGGTCACTTTGAGCTTTGACCCTGAATCGTTTAATTGGATTAACTCGGAAACGGTTAAATATAGCGGATTAAGTGTAAAGGCAAAAGTGTTTGCTAGGTCATGACGGACCATCGTTTCTTTTGGAAAACTCTATAATTAACCGTTCATGAGTTATGCCCCTTGAAAAATTTGTCACATCTTAATGTATGTTTTTCTCAAAAACGGAATGAGATAGAAACCTGGAACATTTTCCATTCAACATAGGTGATATGTGTTCCATTTCAAAATACCAAGGTCAAAGGTCATTGGTCACTTTAAACTTTGTCTCTAGGCCTTGTTATTGGATTAAGTCATAAACCATAATAGATAGCTGATAATCTGCAATGGCGAAAATGTGTGTCTTGATTAGATCTACATTTGTTACGATGGGTCCAAATTCTTTGGACCAACTGTTTCTTAATTACAAGTATCATGTATACTCATGCCCTCAACTCCACATAAGGGAGTACTGTGCTTTATTATCAAATAAATAGATCCATATATTTTCCCTGCTATCAACTACATCCGACAAATCAAATGCATTTTTTATCGATCATTTGTTTGTTTTTCATTGTTTTCTATTTATAAACCGGGAGGTGTGCGTGTTTAACATGATTTGATTGGATAGTGACGTCTCTGAGTAGTCATTTAAATCGTGACTTGCGATGTTTGCTTGAAGTGGGAGTTTCCAAGATCATGTTTGCGCAGGTCAATTAACTCGTCCATGCATTGTCCAAACTGAATTTTGACGGCTAGTAAGTCCAACTCAAATCCAGCTCAAAAATGTAAAATTATTTTTTAAATTGAAATTTGGTAACCTGAAAAATAGACCCTTTTTATTCACATCAATTGTTGCTAAACTTTTTTGTTCAGTATATATGAATCAAAGTTAAAATAGCACTGATAGAGGAAAACACCATGAGTTCAAGACTCTGATTCTAATATTGAGGAATCACTGTTGTTTCAAACAACAATAAGAAATGGATTCTGGTTTTGGTGACTTCTGTGTTTGCATGCAAAAATCACTTGTTAAGCTAGTGATACTAATCTTAGAGGTATAGTGAAAACATTGAAAATGTCATTTTCCCATAGAGTAATTATGGAAAGATCCTTCTCCTTTGTAAGCCTCCTAAAAGTCCCCTAATGGACGCTCTTTGGAGAAAATTTTCATGATTGCATATCTAGATATATGGGGCTAATATCCTACAAAGTTTGAAAGCTCTAGCTGTAAAGGTCTCTGCGATCTGTTCGAACAAGTTCATTGCGACTATAAGAAAGGGAAAGAAGGATAAAAGCTGATAACTTGCAAGCGAAACACAGAGTCTCACAAACGAACTCCCATATCGCATTTCAAGGCATTACGAGACTCCCTCAAGAAAAAAAATTGGACAGGGGTTCCCTTTATAAATTAGATTATACACATTGCTGAAATCAAATTATTACATGTAGAAGAAAGCACGTTTTTCTTAAAATCATAGGTTACTTCCTCGGTTTCCATGGCAACCCTTTCAATTTAAACTCATACCCTGTTTCAAACAAAAATTTGGCAGGGGTTAATCTTATTACATGAGTAATACATATAGCTGTAATAAAAATACAACAATTAACAAAAAATAAATAAATGAATAAATAAAAATTGGGCAAGGGTTCCCTTTATAATCTAAGTAATACATATTGCTGTAATCGAAATACTATTATCAACAGAAACCACTATTTTCCCAAAATTTCAATTTTTTTTGTATGGTTTCAAAGGCAACGGTAGTTATTTTGAAATTTCAATGCTGTCATACATTACCCCCAACTTTTCCGCGAAGTTTCATTGAGCTAGTATATAAAGTTTTAGAGAATTAGTGAAGAATATGATCTATTAGGGTTTCTTAAGAAAGACCCCACCCCTTTTTGATACCCTAAAAAGTACCCTTAATAGACCTCATTTGAAAAATTTTTAATGATTGCACATCTAGACACAAAGGGCTAATATGTTTCCAAGTTTGACATGTCTCTGCGATCTTCTTCGGACACGTTCATTGGGATGAGAATAAAGAAAAATGGAAGTTTATCAAGTGATAATGTGTTTGCATGCAAAAACAGAAGTCGCCCAAACCAGAATCCATCCTTTAATATTCTTTGAAAGAACCATAATTCCTAAATTTAAGAATTGGGGTCTTGAACTATACAGTAGGATCAGTGACTTTAATGTACCTGTATACACTTTATGAGAACCAGGATGGCATCAGAAAGATCATTAATTTTCTATTTTTATATTATGAAGTAAGACATTTACTGTATGGTGTGTAATCATATCAAGATTTTACGTTATATTGAATTACATACAAGTTTCATTAAATTTGGACAACCAATTTTAGATCATTTGTTCGAAAAACAATTGATAGGTCTTTCCCGGATGTTGTGTCATTAATAAATGTTTTCATTTTAGCTTAATATTTTTCACTTTGAGCTTAATATGTACATTTATTTATACTTGAATGTAAAATAAAGGAAATTAAATTTTTGGTAGTGACCTTGAAATTTGACATTGACCTCTTTTGAAGGTCAAGTCTTTCCAAACATTTTTGTATTTAACATTTCTTTGTATCTTCAATGGCATTTGAGCTATGAACAACAATTCAGAAATCAGACACCAAAAATCGGTTTTTGGTCCATAGGTCCAAAATGGTTGGTCCAATAATTTTGGACCCAATGTAACAAATGAAGATACAGTGGAACTTGATGTTAGAGGTCACCTTTGGGAAGGAGTCAAACTGGTCTTTAAAGAAAGGTGACCCTTTAAAAAAGGTTCATTAAATATGAAATATACTATGAAAGGAGCTATAAAAGGTGACCTTTAAAATCAGGTGGTTGCTTATTCAAGGTGACCGCTAAGGCAGATTTGACTGTACACATTTTTGCCAATACATTTTATCAGCTATCTGTTACAGTTTTCTAGATAACCAAATAATAAGTTCTGGGGTCAAAGTTCAAAGTGACCAATGACCTTTTGACCTTGGCATTTTTAAATGTAACACACACTACCTAAGTTGAATGGAAAAAAATTCAGGTTTCTATTTCTTTCCGTTTTAGAGAAAAACCTACTTAAAGATGTGACAAAATTTCAAGGGGCATAACTCCTTAACGGTTGACCATAGAGTTTGGATCCAACACGAAGGTTCAGCATGACCTAAAAACATTTTTGCCATTACATTTAATCAGCTATCTTTTACTGTTTTCGAGATAATTCAATTAAAAGATGTAGGGTCAAAGTTCAGTCACGTAAGGTTGTGGTCATTTTTATATTTTGAATACAAAAGTGCAAATCTTGGGATTGAGATCTAGCTTTCTGTGACGTTTGGTGGGGATTGGACAAATAGTATCTGAGAATTTGACCTAAGGTTGCCTAACATGTGTAGAATTTGTTTCCTGTCTCCAAGACTACAAAATGGTGACCGGTGCCATGGAAACGGTAAAAAGGGCGGGAAAATCAAAGGCTCAGAATTGGATGAAATTTTAAAGGAAGATTGCCTAACATGTTGGCTTCCGGTCGCCAAGACTTCAAAATTGCGACCGTTGGCATTGAAACGGTAAAAAGGCGAGAAAATCCAAAGAGCTCAGAATTGAATGAAATTTGACACGAAGGTCGTTTACAATGTGTAGATATCATCTAAAGCCTTTGAATTCTGTTATGGGAGTTCGTTTGGGAAACTTCTTGTGTTTGCATCAAAGCACAATTAATACTAGTTTTTATTATTATTTTTCTTCCGTTTTCCGTCGCGACTTCCCAATTTCTCAAACACCAGTGATCCAATTTTAACCAAACTTCACAGAAAGACGGAACCCAATCCTAAGATGTGCATTTGAGTGTCCGAATTTTCAAAATGCCACCGTTGCCATGGAAACTGGAAAGAAAGCGGGAAAATCACCCTGTTTTTGTCTGACAAATTTTTAGAGGTGGTAAGAGCTAGAGTATTGAAACTTGGTGGAATGTTAGAACAGTGGCTGAAGTTTTGTATTTTGTACTTAGAATTTTCCAGAATGGCACTTGTGCCCATGGAGACGAAAAAAAGGCTGGAAAATCAAAGTGCTCAGAATTGGATGAAATTTTATAGGAAGGATGCCTAACATGTGTAAAATTGGGTTCCGGTCTTCAAGACTTAAAAATGGCGATCGTTGCCATGAACACGGTAAAAAGACGGGAATCCAAAAATTTCAGTGCTCAGAATTCAATGAAATTTGATAGGAAGGTTATTTTAAATTTGTGGATCCCATTTAAAGCCTCTTGAATTCTTATATGGCAGTTCGTTTGGGAGACTTCTTGTGGGTGCATCGAAACACAATTAATATCAGTTATTATTATCAAGTCGCCCCAAAAAAGTTTGGCGACATCCTGTGTTTGCACCGTTTCGTATTATTTTTCCGCATCTTCTTGCATCATCTTGTCCGGTCAAATTCTCAGATACTACTTTTCCAATCCCCACCGAACGTCACAGAAAGCAAGATCTCCATCCCAAGATTTGCATTTTGGTATTTGAAAGGATAAAACTCGAGGATATCGAATGCATCCGAAATCTGACACTCACACTCCCTTAAGGATGTAGTAAGGAAAGGTTTTTGAAATTCATAAAAGCCATTAGGTTTTTCTCTAAAACGGAAAGAGATAAAAACCTGAAACCTTTTCCATTCAACTTAAGTAGTGTGTGTTACATTTAAAAATGTCAAAGGCAAAGGTCATTGGTCACTTTGAACTTTGACCCCAGACCTTATTATTTGAATATCTCGGAAACTGTAACAGATAGCTGATAAAATGCATTGGCGAAAATGTGCATTTTGTTAAGATTTTCATTTGTTACATTGGGTCCAAAATTATTGGACCAACCATTTTGGACCTATGGACTAAAAACCCATTTTTGATGTCTGATATCTGGATTGTTGTTTATACTCAAATGTGATTGAAGATACAAAGAAATGTTCAATACAAAAAATTTTTGGAAAGACTTGACCTTCAAAATAAGGTCAAGGTAAAGTCCAAGGTCACTACCAAAAATTTAATTTCCTTTATTTTACATTAAGGTATCAATTAATGTACATATTAAGCTCAAAATGCTAAAATGAAAACATTTATTAATGACACAACATCCGGGAAAGACCTATCAATCGTTTTTCGAACAAATGATCCAAAATTGGTTGTCCAAATTTAATAAACTTGTATGTATAATTCAATATAACTGAAAATTTTGATATGATTACAAACCATACAGTAAATGTCTTACATGATATAAAAATAGAAAATTAATAATCTTTCTGATGCCATCCTGGTTCTCATAAAGTGTATACAGGTACATTAAAGTCACCGATCCTACTGTATAGTTCAAGACCTCAATTCTTAAATTTGGGAATTATGGTTCTTTCAAAGAATATTAGTGGATGGATTCTGGTTTGGGCAACTTCTGTGTTTGCATGCAAACACATTATCACTTGTTATACTTCCATCTTTCTTTATTCTCATCCAAATGAACTTGTCCGAAGCAGATCGCAGAGACCATTGGACCTACACTAAAAAAAAAATTACTTAAATTTACTTAAAACTAGTATTTCTTTTACTCAAAATAAGTAATTTTTAAGTAAAAAAGTTTGTCACAAGGATTAGTAATTCTAAGTAATTACAAGTATTCTTAAGTAATGCTAAGTAATTCA
Organism: Modiolus philippinarum; assembly: GCA_002080025.1. Taxonomy (NCBI): domain Eukaryota; kingdom Metazoa; phylum Mollusca; class Bivalvia; order Mytilida; family Modiolidae; genus Modiolus; species Modiolus philippinarum. The sequence goes on along the minus strand of MJUU01057567.1, from coordinate 56,698 downwards.
TTCAAGTAAGCAAAACAAGTAATTTTAAGTAATCAGAGTAAGTAATTCTATTCCAATCCATTTAAGTAATTTTTAAGCCAAGTAAGTAATCTAAAGAAGTAATTTTAAGTAATTACAATAAGTAATATCAAGCCAGTTAAGTAAATTTAAGTAATCGCAATGAGTAATATATAGCCTGGTTAGTAATCAAAAGAAGTACTTCTAAGTAATCACAATGAATAATACCAAGCCAGTTAAGTAATTGCATTAAGTAATATAAAGCCCGGTAAGTAATCAAGGGGTAAATATAAGTAATCACAATGAGTAATTTAAATCCTGGGAAGTAAACGTAAGTAGTCACAATTAGTAATATAAAGCCTTGGAAGTTATCCAATAAATAACTTAATACCGAAGTCACTGTGAATTTACTTTCTGCATATGCGCATTTCGACAACTTATGTCTCATCAGTGCAGATAAAATCTAAACGTTTGGAAGACCATAAACTCAAAGATGTTTAAACTTAGTAATCTTGAGTAATCACTATGAATTAAAACTAGGTAAGCCATCAAATTTAGATGTAATAGACGAACGGGTAATTCTAAGCCTTGACAGTATTTCACTTATTCAGTAAAAAGACTTTAAAAAATAACGAGCAAATTTAGTTATTGGATGAAGTATTTCATGTGCTTGTTCAAACCAATCCAGGGATTTAAATCAAACACATTAGTTAAAGTAACATTTCTAACTTTTTCCATTGTATATATAAAAAGATCTATCCGGAAGCAATGCATGATTTTGTAACAGTTGATTTCTTCTGCCATGAATATTTCTGAAATCATAAATAAATCCACTAATAACAGAATAAACCAAGATATTATTTTATACTACAACAAGTGTGGTAATTGAAGTATTTCCATTAAATATTTTCCATTCAAATCTCAATTTGTACGTCTAGAAAATTTCACAGGTGGTCGAATATCACATTTTGAAGAAATTATCTGACAATTTGTCACTGTAAATCTCTGGCTATACTGTATGCCTTATACTTGCTTTGGTAACTGTGCTATGATTTCTAGTTTTTGGTATTCCCATTAGTTCTTCCCCAAGTAATTCAATTTCTTAATGCCAATTTTTCATTTACTTGCTTCCGCATTACAATTACTTGTACCTGGTGCTTCTTTTAATCTTCTAGTATTTCTATTACTTATTTCAGCTTCTCTTAAGTAATTGCAATTACTTATTTCTCATATTTCTGATTATCATTGATAACTATTTTTTTATGCAGATACTTCACTAAGATCCTTGAATTGAATATGGTAGATGTAAATCTAATGTAGCACTTCCACCTCTAAAAATCTGCTGTTATGTAGAGTTACTGCTATAACTTCAGAATGGAATGTAGAAGTAAAATGCAAGATTTACCTGAAATAACAGAATTTTACCACAAAGTATCGAATTCAAGTCTGATTAATTGTGCATAACTAGTTCATTGAATCATTATTTTAATAATATTTATTTACACATTAAGCTATTTCTTTTAAGTTTACATACAGTAATCAGTATATAAATATGTGTAGCTAAACAAATGCAAAAATACACATTCATCACATAGTCTGTGTGTAATACATGTTTTAATAGTATGGTACAAATAATTTATTTAATTATTTATACATGCAGTTTAGTAAATGAACGATGCTGTTCGTAATGTGTAACACACTAGCTTATAAGACCTTATGTTATTTCATTGTTATATGTGTGTAATTAACCCCAATTTAGTACGTCTCGTTATCTTGTAATATATTAAATCAAGTAGCCGGCACGCTGTATGATAATAAATGTGTATGGCTTGTTTACATGAAATAAAATCTTGAAAAGTTGTTTTGTAATTACACAATGTTCTAAATCAAGATGTATGTGTATATTAAGTATTACACAGTTACCGCTGACAGTAACACGGCGGTTCTGGCTGGAAACCATATAATTATTAATTTCTGATCTACAATTTTAACTAATCTTGCATTTTAAGAAAAAGATAAATATATATCTGCTTAAAAATACTTAAACAAAGTGTGTCATGTTTTGCGGACACCATAACAGTATTAAAACTTGTAAAATGTTTCGGATAGTAATGGTAAACAAACATCCCCTTTTTTCTAATTTCTTCTTTGAATATTTCTTGATGTAATCAAAGTTGCAACAAATAAAAATACCTGAAATGCAAAACTGCCTAAATATTCAGAATAGTTATCTAAATAAATTTGTTAATACACTATTTCAAGATACTTATCTGATTTTTCACAGTACAAGTTTCCTTTGTTCTCCAATATTTTGAATTACACAAGGGGATAATAAAAAATTCTAAACTCAAAACAAATCCGGACAATTAATCAGGCTTTGTCTTTAGTATTTATAGACTTTTTACAGTGTTAACTGTTTTTTTCTTTTAAGTAATAATTAATTGTCAGATAATTAGTAATCAATATACAGTTTTAGTGATTTTCTGTGACTAAAAAGTGATTATTAGCAAATTATTTGAAATTTGTAGTTTGAAAGGAAAATAAGTAATTCAAAATTACTAAGTAAATGTTTCCGAAGTGTTAAGTAAAAATACAGTACATGTAAAAGACCCATCAACCAAATAATACATACCTTTCATATTGCATGGTAATCGTGCTGGTGCCGGAGAATGGGAAGAAATTTGGTCATCTGCAATCGGCTTCCTTAATTGTTCATTAATTTTCATAGTTGTCAATAGATTGTGAGACTTGAATTTTGGTATATTGCTCTTCCCTTTATTTTATCCCTTGCTCATCACGCAGAATCCAAACACTCGTACATTGCTTGGATGAACATATAATAAACGTAACGTATCGTAAATGGTTAGTAAACATAAGTAATTGTTTTACTTGAAAAAAGGTAAATAAGACATTACTTAGTACTTCGTTAGTAATAATAAGTTATAATAAGTAATCTTAAGTAATTGCTCAAGTAATTCTAAGCATTTATTTTACTTGAAATAAGTAATAAGTAATTACTAAGTAATCACTAAGAAATAGTAAGTAATTACTAAGAAATTGTAAGTAATTGTCAGTAATTGTAAGTAATTATCAGTAATTGCTAAAATAATTTTAAGTATTTCTATTACTTGAAATAAGTAATACGAAATTACTTAGTAATTTTTTTATGAGTGTAGAGGTTTCAAACTTGGAAACATATTAGCCCTTTGCATCTAGATGTGCAATCATTAAAAATTTTGTCAAATGGGGTCTATTAAGGGTGCTTTTGGGGTGGTGTCATCCTAAAGAAACCCTAATAAATAAGAAATTGAAATTTTGAATGATTTTCATCATATTCCTCTCTAAAACCTTATATACTGAGTTGAAGACCGTACGGTGACCCCTAGATGCTTTGTTTTTTGTCGTTGTAACCTGGTTATGGGATGTTGTCTGCTTGACATTTACACCATTTCCTTTCTTTTTCATACAAAATTACTACCGTTGCCATTGAAACCATACAAAAAAATGAAAATTTTGGGAAAATAGTGGCTTTATTGATAGTAGTATTTCGATTACAGCAATATGTATTACTTAGATTATAAGGGGAACCCTTGTCAAATTTCTTTGAGGCAGCGGGTTTTGTCTTTTGTGTTTTTCCTGTGTAGTTCCTTTGCAGATCGTGACATGTAATTGTAATTTTCAGCCACTGTAGGTGTTTCCTGTTGTCCCCTTTATTTCATTTAAAATGATTGTAATGGATGGGGAAATTTCAAAATAACTCCCTTTGACATGGAAACTAGCCCCAAAAAATTAGAATTTTCAAAAAAATCGTAATTACTGTTGATAATTTTTAATTATTGTATTTTTATTACAGCTATATGTATTACTTAGGTAATAAGATTAAACCCTGCCTAAACATGGTATGAGTTTAGATTTAAAGGTTAATAGTGCATTTGGTTGCCATGGAAACCGAACAAGTAACCTGTTATTTAAAAAAAACGTGCTTTCTTCTGCATGTAATAATTTGATTTCAGCAATATGTATAAACTAATATATAAAGAGAACCCCTGCCTATTTTTTTTTCTTGAGGGAGTGTCGTAATGCCTTGAATTACGATATGGGAGTTCATTTGTGAGACTCTTGTGTTTCGCTTGCGAGTTATCACTTTTTATTCTTCTTTCCCTTTCTTATAGTCGCAATGAACTTGTCCGAACAGATCGCAGAGACCTTTACAGCTATAGCTATCAAACTTTGTAGGATATTAGCCCCATATATCTAGATATGCAATCATGAAAATTTTCTTCAAAGAGGGTCCATTAGGGGACTTTTAGGGCTCACAAAGGGGAAGGGTCGTCTCATAGTTACTCTATGGGAAAATGACATTTTCAATGTTTTCACTATACCTCTAAGATTAGTATCACTAGCTTAACAAGTGAATTTTGCATGCAAACACAGAAGTCACCCAATCCAGAATCCATTCCTCATTGTTGTTTGAAACACAATGATTCCTCAATATTAGAAACAGGGTCCTGAACTCATTGTGTTTTGTGTATCAGTGCTATTTTCAACTTTGATTCATATAAAAAGACTCACAGTAAAAATCAAACTAGAAATAAGTCCAACTTATCAAGACGAGTAACCTTACAATGAAGTACATAAAACATGAAGACAATACACACAGGTACTGACAGCTAGCTAAGGACATAATTTCCGTTGACTATGATATCAAGCCTTCTTACATATGAAACTTCAATTGAAATACTTCTAAATAGATTTGGTATAACAACATCATCAATTATGAAAGAAGAACATGATATTGTGCAATGCGAAATACTGCCAATATGAAAAAGTGTTTCATTTAAGTTATGGTATAAGCATTTAGGAGATGATCAATATTTTTGCCAACACAAACCAGAAGTAACGATTTAACTACAATGCTGTATTTATATCCTTTATGAATAAGTTTGCTCAACGGATTAATAGTTTTGAAGGACAATTTTTGAATTTATGCGCTTTGTAAATTATATTGCCATAGAAGTTTGGGTGTGAAATGCCCTGATGTATAAAAGCCCTGCATGTAGAACCAAATTTTCTTAATAAGTCGATGTATCTATAATAAAATTTACAGAATGTTTTTATCAACTTATAATACCTAAACCCTTGATGCAGAAGTCTTTCAGTGAGACAAAAATTTCGGTCGTTGAAATCAGAAACATCACTACATACTCGTGCATATCGAACAAGTTGTGAAATGTAGACCCCTTAAGAAGGGGCTAACGGAACATCGCCGTCGAGATGTGGAAAATTGACGATAAGGAAGGAGAAATCATCCCTTTTATCATAAACCTTAGTGTTTAACTTTCCTTGATTTATTGATATATCAAGATCAAGAAATGGAGTATAATCACTGCTGCTATTGGATTTATTTAAAGTAAGTTCTGCAGGATAAATTTCATCTGTAAATTTAGAAAATTCAGGATTGTTTAAAGCCAAAATATCGTCCAAATATCTATGTATTGTTAAATTTGTCCACTAAATGCTGATTATAAGGGTCTTTTTGAATTTTTGCCATAAATTGTGACTCGTAGCAATAAAGAAATAAATCTGTTATAAAAGGTGCACAGTTGGAACCCATAGGAATACCTACTTTTTGCCGATAGACTGTATAACCGAAACCAACAAAAATATTATCAAGAAGAAAATTTAATGCTTTTATCATATCCTGACAAGTCCAGTTGGTATATTCATTATCGTTCAATTACTTTTATATATACTTTTAACAGTGCAAAGTAAGTGAAAGCCAAACCGTAAGTCTGTAAACGAACAATCAATTAACAAGCAGAACATCCAACATCAGAAGCAACAAGAAACAAGACACTACATGAGTACGGGACAGAAAAGAAAATAAAGACATACGAAAAATCAGTGTCGAGAAAAGTCATTTCTTATGAAAAGTTCATTCAATGTTCTGTCAGGTATTGTTCAGGTAACGTTCTTTATTATATTTTTTATCCTTTCCCCCATCAATCAGAAAAATAACGTTTTATTAGTCTGTCATGAAAAAAGTACTAAATTCGACATGCACCGATGCAAATTTTGGTCTCATCTCGTTATTACCCTTATGTACCACTTTATGATGACAATGTTTCTGTGTGTTTTGCAGTGCTAAATGATATATTTCGTTTCAGTTTTACTTTTAAGTTATCATTTTTTTTTCTATCGAAAGTATATTGCTTGTTTTTTAGTGGAATTTCCATTCGGTCCAAATGAAATTCCAATCGGTCTGTTACTTTAGAAAGCGATACACAAACTTGGTGTGCTTCTTGGCTTTCTATTTCTAAATTACATATATCAAACCCATTTTAAGATAAAAAACAATATTAACGTTTCCCTTCCACTAAAACACTCTCGTTTTATTTATTTATTTTTTTTATTTCATTATGGATTCTAAATTTCTTTAAAATCTTACCTCACCGCAAAGTTTTTCAGGAACTCTCGATTGTTTTCCTTTCCGGGCTGCAAATTACAAAACAAAATGTCGAAAAATAAATAAATGGGCTTCCTGTATTGTTTTTTTATCAATGATTCTTTGATAGGCTTGAAAAGGTAAGTTACTGTATTTCTTACATACATTGTGTAGTTCATTTTCTTGTATATTCTAATTTCAAAATAATTCCTGTACAATATTAACCATAGGTAAACTAATAAAGCCCACACAAAGAGTCGAACTAAAGAACCTTAATGGTAAAACCAACCCAACCATGTGACATTTTTACAAACTGAACATGATCCAAAGTACCTCAGTAAAATTACCATTACCTTTGCTTTAATAATAATTGATCACCATAAATTTTATTGATAAATTTTGCAAAGTTAACAAATGTACATCGCCTAACTTCGAAGTATTCTTGCGATGAAATACACTGATACAGTGGCATATCATCCGTATATTTAAAATTTATGGCATATATGACGCTATAAACCTTTTTAATAAAAGATAGGCGTATAGTTTAAGCTATACCATGTTAACTCACTATAAGAGTCGTTTCTTTTTGCGTAGTTCAAAGCAAGCTTTACCAAATGCATTTCACTGTAGTTTGAAACACGTTTTATGCTCGATTGTTGAATCCCATAAACCCCCTGTCTCTTCAGACCCGAAAAGAAATATTAAAATTGTATTGCAACAATTGGCTGAACATAAACACTTGCCAATTCTCCATAATTCGATTTGTTAAAGGGCCTCTTGCATTGCTCCTTATGAAAATATAATCGTTTGGACAAAGTAAAACCCACAAAAAGAAGTTACTACATCCAAATACTCTCATGATTATCAACAGGTTTGACTAGATACCAAGTAATGAGGAAAAATCCATAGTGCATCTCTGTACTAAAGCTGAATATTATTGAGTATTATATAAATGCTACTTTTGTCTTGTTTAGAGAGTTAGAGAGATAATTTAATTACCTTTAAGCGAATAAGCATATATACACCAACACAATGTGATTGCAGCAATACCACACAAGCATGAAACTATGTACCAAACAATTACTGGTAGTGTTTTTTCTGTAAAGACTAAGAAGAAACACCATTATATCAGTTTTACTTATGTTCAAGAATATCTTATTTGTTTGTAAGCCTAACTTATTGAAAGCCGTTGTGGAATACTTTCCATATTTGTTGGTATCTATTATATATATATATATATATATATATATATATATGAATCATAGTTTTTCGATAAAATAATAATATAGATATTGGAAAATCAATTAAAGAAATTATCATGAATATTTATCTGTCTCAGTAACCTGGCAAGTGTCGAATTCAATTTCATGGGTATCATTAAATGAATATTATATCTGAAAATGAATTAATATTATCAAATAAATTCGATGTCTAAAATTATATTGAAATCTGAAATAGTTTGCCATCTAAACATATAAAAAAAAAAATAAATAAAAAAATATCTATGGCTCTAAATCAAATATCAATAAATCGTGGTATTTTTTGATATATAATATAAAATCTAGTTATACCTTTGGAAATTAAAACTATAAGACAAAAAAAAAATAATTAATAAAATAAAATAAAATAAAACAAAACAATAATAATAAAAAACCCCACATATATAAAAATGCTTACAGCCTGCTACTGCACTAATGGTTAACGTTAAAAGCAATTTTTACACATCACGCAACAAAACAAAATTCCTTCTCTGACGTACAACGTATCATAGATTTATTTTTTTTTTATTTACATTGTAACACTTTTTCCAAAATTTCAATGTATTACTTTTTATGGTAATGAAGGGATATGGAGTAAATGCAAGAAGAAAAAGTCTCTAGAAATACATTGTAAAAACAACGTTTTTATTGTTGTTCTTCATCTTCCAAAACTGATTAAAAATCTGAAAACTGGGATGTAACTTACATTCTTTACGAAATATAGGATACCGACAAGAAATTCCCCTTGCATCTGTTAAATTAGCTTTGAGATCTAGTGAACAAAAAAGTTTAAATACATACTGGTGTCTCACTGATAATACAGATGTCTACTGAAATGAATGATGATACTTTACCTACGGAAAGTTTTGTGTTCGATTTATCTTCCGTAAGTGATTTACCGGCTTTGAAGGCTCCTTGATCTAGCCGGAAGATAAGGGTGATACCCTCCTAACCCATCTTTCAAATAACGTATTGTCATTTCTCTTCTTTTATTATGGTGGTCATGGAGTTGGTAGTCTACCTGTATTTGTTTTTGTTAGTATTTTTATAACGTTATATCGGTATCAAGATGGTTGCACAGGGTTAATTTTGTGCAGCGTGTTTGCCGTTTTTTTTCACGTGTTTCCGTGTTAGATGGTCGTTATATTCTGTGTTTCGTGCAAACCGAATAAAAAAGGCATCGTGCAAGCTAATTTCTAATATTTCGTTCCTCGTATTGTGACAAGACATTTTATTTCTCGTACGCCCGTGCACGGAAACCTGCGTATTAACAATGTATGTATGTATATTTATTAACAAAGAATGTTACGTATGAATGTAACTATGTATATTCCATAGGTATATTTTAATCTCTGTAGTTCCTATTTATTTTAGTGAACTGGATGCAGATACTTCCTAAATATAGCAGTTTTACATAGCAAGAGTCATACGTTGTGTATTTGGGTTTAAGACCAAATGATAACATCACTTAATACTAATTTTAGTTATCGTTTGGAATATAATTATGGAGAAACTTTTCCTTGTCTCGACTTCCTTTTGCGTATTGCAACACATATCAAAACATAGGAAATTAAAGAATACCTAATCTTTAATGATACAACGGCAGTAGAATGCCGAAGGAACAAAGGATGGAAATCCACAAAAATCGAAGTCCAAAGACAAGGCGAAAACGGGAACACAGAAAACAATGGCGCCAGACACAAAACAATGACGTTAGACAGACACAAAGCACAGAAATAGAAATCACAACATTCAAAACAAAGGCACTCACAGTGTGAACTCCAGTGAACCTGAGAGTGACATCAGGTGCTCCGGAAGGGTAAGTATGTCCTGCTCTATTAACAGTACCCGTCACACGGTAAGTAAGGTATATATGTTTTTGAAAGATCTGACAGGTTAATGTCATTTGCTAACCCTGAGACAAAATCAATTAAAGTCCATGGTACGTGTTATTTCTCTAACCCTCAAACAGTACCAAGGATGAATGTTGAAAAGCTTATGAAATCACTTAAGTATTCAAACATGGACAAGGACAGAACGGTTACACAAGCATAACTAACGAAGACAAAACTAAAATTTAACAAGACAACACAAAAAACTAAAGCACTGGCAGTGTGATATGGAGACTAATTTGAGCATTAAATTGAGATCCGTTTGATCAAGTGTTCTCTAGCAGCAGTTATCAAGGAATCCAAATGTGTTGATTTTATCTGCACTGAAGAGACATTTGCTGTAGAAATGGTATTATGCAGGAAGTAAATTTACGGTATTTTGTTATTTCTTATAACTTAAAATTTTGATTTTCTATTAAGAAGGCCTCACACATTATACACCTTTTAGATTGATATTTCTATTACACTGTTTTAAAAGATATGACATTGAAGTGACATTGATGTAAATGACCTCTAATAAAAGAAACTCTGATAATTTCACCTGGTTATCTTTTTATGAATGCAAAACGAATACCCGGATGAATTTTCATATGATAAATAAACTTTTTCATTTTAATGACTGACGCGTGCTTTTGCAAATTTATTGTATACCATTGAACATTCGAACAACTTCCCGTTAGCATGGATATTAAATGAGCATTTTAAGGAAAAGTAAGTAAAATACTACCTTTTTGTACTAGGCTGATATTGAAATGAGACTCTCCAATTGTGTTTACTGCAACAATGGTGTATTGTGTAAAATCTTTCACTTCAAGCCGCTTTATCGTTAGATTAATAACACTAACATTCATGGTAACTGGTGCATTGTGAAAAACTGTTGTCATCTGTCCTGTCGTTTCACTGAAAGTGTACTTTTTTGAAAACAAGGGGATGGTACTGTTTTCTATTATCCATAAGACGTTATGGCATTTTGGAAGACAAGAAACTTTCATTTAAATAACTTGTGATTGTTCAATTTTCCCAAAATACAGTGCTTCGTTATCGGGAAGAAACACAGGAGCGTCTACAATATTAAATGCAAAAATTAAAAATATGAACTAAATTGTCACAAGGTAGAAATATTCATACAAAAAAAAAACAATTTAATTCACCGAAAAAAAAATTAGCGAAAAAGCATAAATTCTTTACTAAAATACTATGTTTTTTTTGTAAATATTCGAAAATTGGGATTCAAACGTTTCAAGTAGGTTTAACCTCTTCCTAGACTTGAAATAACTTGTTTTGACTTACTCTAGATTGACTCAATGACAGTTCGTTGGTAGCAGTACACGCTTCAGGACATTCTTCACCTTCTTTTGCATCTTGGTACTTCTTTATAAAGCGATCTCTACATGTTTTATAAGGGATAACGTGCATACTAATTTAGCGATCGCTTTATGAAATCGTACCCTTATGCAACCTTGGATGTTTTTTAAGTTCACATTGCGAATGCTTTAGATCTCAGTTGTTCATTGGCCGTTTTGTTTTGTTTTTGTTTTGTTTATTAATCTGTCGTGTCTTTGTTCTCCCCTTGCTATCTCAACAGTTTTGTCTTGACATTGAGTTATGTAATTTTCTAAAATCACGAAATACTAATGTCATGCCTACAATTTATAAATATATCTTTGTATGCCGTCATATTTAAATGTCCATTTCTGTCTGTGATACCATTGCTTGCCGTACACGTGTATCTGCCATTATCTTCGTATCCTTCTAACGATATCTCTACTGTCTTGTCAAGATTGATATATCGAACATGTTCACCAAAATATGAAGTATGTTCCATGTAAAAGTAAAACAAGTCCTCAGGAAAACCAGATGCATTGCATGAAACCATTTTGTCATTGAGATCGATAGATACATCAGGCGGATCTAAAAAAAGAACAGAATAAAAATAAAAAATATATGAATGAATTTTTTAGTTGTACCAAGTATTGACCTAAAACTAACTGCATTATTTTTGTACAGTTGGGTGCAGTCGTAACCTCTTACAAGATTAACTTACAACTGTTCTAATGACTGCTCTAAGTTAACTTAGAACTGTTCTAGAACAGTTCTAGAGGTGCTCTGGAAAAGTGTTCTAAAAGCAGTCATTGTCAAGAACTGTTCTAAGAGTAGTCATAAAGTAGAACTGTTCTAAAAGCAGTCATATAGCAGAACCGTTCTAAAAGCAGTCATAGAGTAGAACTGTTTTAAAGCAGTCATAACCTGTTCTAAAAGCAGTCATGGTCTTCCGTATGACTGCTTTTAGAACTGTTCTAAGTTAACTTAGAAAATGACCGTTTTTATGACCGCTTTTAGAACTGCTTTGTCTTATGAACACTTTTAGAACTGCTCTATTTTATGACTGCTTTTAGAACTGCTCTAAGTTAACTTAGAAAATGACCGTTTTTAGGGACAGGTCAAAATTTCTTGATGCATGGGACCGGTGCAAACTGTATTGGGACAAGTATTTTTGCAGCTGTTACTGGAATGGGACACAGTATTTTTTTTAATCATGGCAGGCATGGGACAAGAATTTTTTTCAAAAATGTATATATGAATATTAAAAGTGTAAATTCATCAATTCTTGACTAATAAAAGCACAAAAGTGAAATTATTTGAGAAACTATCAGTATAAATCGGTCATTCTATGTATTAAAAGGACATGAAATATGTAAAAGGGTAAAAGTAATAAAGATTTTACTCAAAGAAGTTACTACAGAGGAGAAATCCACATTTTATACTTGGTTCTCCCATACCGATAAACGGTGAAATCTTAATTCGAATTTAGTTAAAGTCAAAAGTGATAAAAAAGAAAATTATTTGACAAACTATTACTATTATTAGGTGACCAAAGGACATAAATGGTACATGAAATGTATAAGGAGAATAGATTAATAAAGGATATTATCAAAGAAGTTACCTTAGAGGAGAAATCCTCATTTTTATACTTGGTTCTCCCATACCGATAAATAGCGAAACCTTTATTAGAATAAGTAATAGTCAAAAGTAAAATTATTTGACAAACTATTACTATTATTATGTGTCCAAAGGTAAAAATAGTACATGAAATGTATAAGGAGAATAGATTAATAAAGGATATTAACAAAGAAGTTACCTTAAAGGAGAAATCCTCATTTTTATACTTGGTTCTCCCATACTGATAAACAGCAAAACCTTTATTAGAATAAGTAACAGACAAAAGTGAAATTATTTGACAAACTTTTACTATTATTATGTGTCCAAAGGTATAAATAGAACATGAAATGTATAAGGAGAATATATTAATAAAGGATATTATCATAGAAGTTACCTAAGAGGAGAAATCCTTATTTTTATACTTGGTTCTCCCATACCGATAAACAGCAAAACCTTTATTAGAATAGGTAACAGTCAAAAGCAAAATTATTTGACAAACTATTACTATTATTATGTGTCCAAAGGTATAAATAGTACATGCAATGTATAAAGAGAGTAGACTTATAAAGGATATGTTCAAAGAATTTACCTTAGAAGAGAAATCATCATTTTATACTTGGTTCTTCCATACCGATAAAGAACAAATTGTTTCAGAAAGATTAGTGCATATGAGAATGTCACATTGCAATACATTGTTCCCACACTGATAAAGAGCAAATATTTTTTTGTCTCATTTTTTTTCTAATTTCAAGGACAAAGTGAAATTATTTTGAAAATTTGAACTATGATATTCTCTTTCATGGTGTAAAAAGTAGACAAATGAAATATATGAAGTAGGTAAAATATCAAATTTTCCAATGGCAATATTGATACAATGCATAGTGGTATTAGTAAACTATCCAAATACATAGTAGCAAGAAATATAACCAAAACTTTTATCATATTTTTTGTCTTTCAACATGGGACAAACTTTTTTTTACCAGGAAATAAGTATGGGACAAGTATATTTGTAATCTGCCAGAAGCCATGGGGTCAGGAGAAATATTTCACACAATTTTGTTTTTGCATCGGTCCCATGCATCAATAAATTTTGACCAGTCCCTTATGACCGTTTCTAGAACTGTTCTACGTCTGCTCTAAGTTAACTTCAAGTTAACTTAGACTTGTTTCTAAGTGAACTTGGAGTTAACTTGGATGAGAGTTTATGACTGCATCCAACTGTACATTGTTTAATGACCACTGGAGATATTTCGTTGCTGGTTGTCCTCTAAATCTTGCGAATATTACTAGTCCAATTGTCCAATTTTCTAGTACTTTTGTCCGAAAAACGATCTGAAGTTGAAATAAAAATGAAACTTATTAATAACAGATCAGCTATGCTGAAAAAAATAATCCCATCTCAGAGTGTTTTTATTTATAACAATCATGGCATTCGGTCAACGATTTTATATTCAAAACAGCCGGACTTTGGTTGGGACTACGATAATTAAATTGAGATCAGAGCCACAATTTGAAGTAATGCATACTATGTTGTTAGAGTAGGATATCATCTGAAAATATCTGGATAAGGATAGAAAACGTTAATCCATGAAATAATTTTGCACTTTCATATCTAACAAGTAATAACCGGATTTTAGATGCAAACACAAAAGTCTCAAAACGAATCCCATATCAGAATTCGAAGTGTAAATATGAGATCTCAATGTCGTACCCAATTCTTTTGTATTGATTCATAAAGATTGAAGCACTTTCAATTTTTCCACATTTTTGCCATCTAAGCAAGATAAGTCAATTGTGACATTTTTAGCCTTGGAATAAGTTCTAGGCTTCTTTACAACTTTTCACTAAAATTTCGTGTAATTTTTAGCGCTTTGAATTCCCCGAAATTGAGTTTTACACTTCCTATGCATATTTTCTATTAAATTTCTTGCAATTTGAAGCACTTTGAATTTTCACGCTTTTTTATCACTAGCAGATCGATTTTGATCTTAAACGGCCATTTCGATCTTGACATAGTCTTAACATGCTGAACACAATTTTGTCAGGCCATGTTAAGATGTTCAGTTATTTTTAAGACAATTCTTTCAAGGAGAAACAAGATCTGTTAATGCTTGTTATACCAAACTAGACAATTTGTGTGTCTTGTTTTAACTTAAATGTCTTAACAGGTCTTGATCGTCCTTGAAAGCATTTTTGATAAAATTGTGTTCAGCCTGTTAAGACATTGTCAAGATCGAAATGGCCGTTTAAGATCAAAATCGATCTGCTAGTGTATGCATCCATGGCAACAGCTGCCATTTTGATTTTTTTCCTGAAAATGAGTTGTACACTTCCTATACTTTTTTTTCTGTAACATTTCATGCAATTTGGAGCACTTTCAATTTTCCCACCTTTTTATGTTTCCATGGCAACAGCTGCCATTTTTAAATTTATTAAGACCAGATTGCCCCTTTAAAATTATGCTATTATTGATAAAGATTAGTTGTTTGAACTTAGAACGATGTTGGACAAACTTGTTGTGAAGAAAAAAAAAAGAAAATTTCAGAAATAAAAAGGAAAAAGAATAATATTAATAACAAAAGGAACGAAAACTATGAATCTCCGCAAATTTTGTTTGGGAGACTTAATTAAAATGCACAATTACCTTCAGTTATAAAAAAAGAAAAAAAAAGAGATGTCAGCAGTCATTTTTCTTGTGGCTTTGTCATGTTTTAATCATTCTAGTAACAGAAGAACATATGAACATTGTTATTATTCTTGTCCTTTTTTATAACTGGTTCTCCTTTATATACAAACTGAACTGGGGATCATTTTTTAAGTATAGTTTGTGCAAATAACAAAATTTGTTATTTACGTTATGTCTTTATTAAAACTTCCGTTATTGAATGTTTAAGATATTGTGCATGTAACCATATCACTTATCAGAACTGCGATATTCATCAAAGTGTACATAATATTAATTATTGTAATGCAACGTTTATATAACGAAAGTTTTGATTGGTCTGAACTGACCGTCAATTCCACCATCTACACACCTGGGACATGGTAGGTTCCCTGTTTAGTCTGGTTCCTTGTATGGTTACAAATACACAAGTTAAAAATAGAACATGAAATCGATTTTTTAGTTTTTAATTGCATTACAATCGCAATAACAGTACATTATTCGAATACCCGAGGGCGTCAATCTTGATTTGACGGTAAAAATATCCGTTTACAGGCTCCGCTGCGCGTCGCCTGTTAACTGCATTTTGACCGCCAAATCTACGATTGACGCCCTCGGGTATTCAAATAATATACTGTTATTGCTTAAATATTGATAAAGTCTGTGGAATTTGCAATAGAAACATATCGTTTGCATTTACTAATTAAAGTACACGTTACATTTATATAACAAGATTCGTTCATTGGTCCCTCATATAATAGTTTGGTGAATTAACTTGACTTCTGTACCAAGTCCCGCTGTTCAGAGTTCCTATCGTTGTTTATGTCTGTGTTTCTCTTTATTTTTTTAATACAGTTCCTTGGTACATTGTGTCATTTTAATGTATTTTGCAGCCATTTTAGGCGTATACAGGTCGTCAGGTCGATAGGTAGTCAGATCTACCATGTTTACGGATCAACAGGAAGACATGTTAATAGAATCACCGATTTCAGATAACCTATCGAATTGATCACCTGTTTTATCATTTACCTATAGATGTATCGACTTTACAAATATCGAAAGAATTGGATCACTCCTTGAACATTTTTAAAGATGAGCAACTACTACTTATATGTACTTTTCCTCTTATTTCTCTATCAGCTTTACACATATTTTTGTAGATGGATTCCCAAATGTTTTGATTTTATCTGCACTGAAGAGACATTAAGTTGTCGAAATCCAGATATGTAGAGATTGAATTTACAGTAATTTTGGTATTTTGTTATCTTAAACCAAATCACTCCTTTAAAAAAATCTTAAAACCACACACAAACTTAAACTACGGATCCAAATAACTATATGCAAACATTCAAATCTGCAGTCACTTCGGTATTTTGTAATTTATACCAATTCTGCTGTTGAATTGTAACACATGGGGGGAATTTATCAAACCAGTAGTCAGTACTTCTGTGCCGGCCCGATAATCCCTGTATTTAGCTGATTTTGGCTTTCTACTTAAATCCTATCTGCAATTTGTTCTCTATCAGCTTTAACATATTTTTGTTAACGGATTTCCAGATCTGTACTTACATTGTAAGTGCATATGCTGTCGAAATGACAATAAGCAGAAACAATGGCAGTACAATACCGAAGGAACAAGGGAAGCGATGACTACAAAAATCGAAGTCCAAAGACATGGCAAAAACGATAACAGATAAAAACAAAGACAAAACAAGAACGTGAGACAGCTACAATGCACGGAAATAAACAGATAACATTAAGAACTTAAGCACTCATAGTGTGAACTCCCATGAAAACCTGGAGTGACAACAGGTGCTCCGGAAGGGAAAGCATGTCCTGCTCCGGTAGCGGCACCCGTCACACTATCAGTGAGTCAATCCAGGGTTGAGTCAAAATAGGTTATATCAAATCCATGAATACGTAAAATCTAGCTGAAAATGTCCGTTTTCAGAAACTATTTTCACAGTGACATTGGTAACTTGTTATTCGGTAATATTTAAATATGAAGCATTTGGTCGCTTTGGTTGAACTAGCAGCATCACGAAATATGTGCAGTGCACTTTGGGATCCAGTGAGTGGAAAAGAAAAAATATTAAATAAAATAATAAAAGTGCTTACATTGCACTGTAATCGTTATGTTATACTCATGTATTGCTTCTCCATCTTTTATACAACATGTATATATTCCCGAGTCATTCCGAGAAATATTGGACATCAATGACTCAATACTAGTCTGCCTTACGCTATTCTTCAACCAGTAAACATCGGTATTTACTCGTGAATGGTTTGCTAAGCAAGATAATGTAACATCTGTTCCTTCAGATATAACTGCAGATGGGAAAGCCTGTACATCTTTGAAATAAAGATAAAAAACAGAATCTTTTAATTATTTATTTGAGCCTTTATAAAATGATAAGTATCAAATAGAAATCTAGAGGTCAAGAGACTGAGCCGGTATCGCTCGGATGACAAGATATTTCTTAGCTTATATTGACAAACAAAATACTTATTTCTGTTTGTCTTATGTTCAGCAATTTTTTTCAGATCCAATTGAATTAATAAATATTTGTAAAGGACCTTCCAGTCACTATTCCTGTTAAGCTTTGTTAAATTCACGTCGATGATTTAAGAGGAGAAAATAATGTGATTTCACTTTATGGTTCACTTTTAAACTACATGTATGTTAAGCGCTGGCCGCCATGGCCATGATTATTGTCTAGTCTAAATCGAACATGCGAAATTACATTGTATCAATCTTTGTAAAGGATCTGCCATACATCAGTTCTGTAAACTTCGATGAATTTGCTTCAAGGGTTACAGATGAGAAGATGAAAATATTTTTTCGTATTGGGCCAAATGTGAAACTATGCTCTGCACTTGCGGCCTTGTTTTAATAGGATAAGAATGTAATGAGAAATCTTTGTGAAAGACCTCCCAAACATCATTCCTGTAAAGTAAGCTTAATTTTTTTCTCTCTCTCTCTCTCTCTCTCTCTCTCTCTCTCTCTCTCTCTCTCTCTCTCTTTTTTTTTATGGTTTCAGAGGAGAATATACAAATTTGATTGGGTCAAATATAACACTATCTTTTGCGCTGGTGGTCATGTTTCTTATCGGACCAGAGCAAAATGAGCAATCGTTCTAAAAGATGTTCCACACATCATTCCAGTGAAATTTGGTTGAAATTCTTTCGTTGATTTTATAGGAGAAGAAGAAATTGCGAAAACTAACGCATGACAGACGACAGAGGACAGATGCAATGTGATGGCAATAGCCCGCGGTGACCCTTTGGTCGGAAGAGAGCTAAAAAACAACGTCAGTTGTGATTTTTTTTTCAATTAACAATCAAAATTCTAGTGCTGCTGATTAGGAATTAATTTCCAAAATAGCGATACAGCTCATTGAAATTAATTGCAATTGTAGTTAACATATGTGTTATTGTCTCATGCTCATTAACTCTTTATCCTTTCATAAAAAGAAGTTGACATTTTTAACATATTTTATACCTGCTATTGCTCAGATATCCATGAAAGTAAAACACGTGAATGTTTTATTGAATGATACCGATTTTTAAATTAATATCTAATTCAAAATTATATGACTTATCGCAAGCAATTTTGAAGACAATTTTTCGGAAATTGGTAATTCTACATGATTTCTCTTATTACGAACGATGCTTATAACGAAGTAAAATCGAGAGTCCCCTGAAATTCGTTGTAAACGAACTCTACTGTATATTAGTCATACAATTTTGAATTAGATATAAAATTTTACTATTTTATTTCCTAGCCAGTGCAAACTGTTTTGGGCTCGGGATAAACGAAAAACAGACACTCTATTTGAAAATAAAAAAAGACAGAGCTGATGAAAATGTTTGCAATTCCGGGTCAACAATATATATCATTTTTTTTTATTATATTATTATTTTTTTTATTTATTCCTGATCATCATAAATCAGAACATTTTTTTGAGAATGACTGCCTTGAGATTAACTCCTTATTATGACTTCTTTTAGAAAACTCCTGATCATGACTGTTTTTAGAACAGATTATATTATGGCCGAATTTAAAACTGTTCGTGATCACGACTGTTTTTAGAATAATTCGTGACCATGACTGTTCCAAGAAAAAGTTATGACAGATCTTAGAACTAATCTTTGCCATGCCTGCTGTAAGAACACTGTTTTAGAGCAGTCTTAGAACTGTTCTAAAAAAATTTAAGTTAACTTGGAGCAATAATTAGAACAACTCAAATCTAACTTGATGAGACTGCACTCATCGGTAGATACTGACAAGCAATGAAGGGATATGGAGTAAATGCACATGAGACAAAGTCTCAACAAATACATGGTAAAAAGCAATGGAACAACGCTTTTATTGTTGTTCTTCATCTTGAAGTCACCATGAGGCCTTCAACAATGAATTTTGCCCATACCTCATAGCAGTTCAAGACGGCCCCTAGCACTGGTTTGAGCGGAATTCATTGCTAGATGTCGAGCAACGCTACATCCATGTTTATTCTGGCCATGGATGCGGGATTGTCAACAAACATTAAGAAAACTGGCAAAGTGTTCTTACAATCACTGTCATCCGTTGCCCGACAAAAGCACCAGTGTTCCCAGCTGGTGGACAATCACAACATATAGACAAACACAGGGCACTCATCAAGTCGATTGTGAGAAAACTTGGCATTATAAATTAGTGAGATGTGGGCATTTATAAACAGGTGGTCAGATCACAATTTGAAATTACAAAAATAGAATGCCAAAATTATTTTTGAAAGTGTGATAGTGCATCCATATGAGAAATTCTCTCAAGCACAAGTTCACCATACCTAAAATGTATATAGAGCATACATCTCTCGCACGGGGAATCTTTTTACGGACTCCACAATGCAGGAGAGACAAACTCCTGTCTAAAATAAGCAATGAAGGGATATGGATTAAATGCACATGAGACAAAGTCTCAACAAATACATGGTAAAAAGCAATGGAACAACGCTTTTATTGTTGTTCTTCATTTTGAAGTCACCATGAGGCCTTCAACAATGAGCTTTGCCCATACCTCATAGCAGTTCAAGACGGCCCCTAGCACCGGTTTGAGCGGAATTCATTGCTAGATGTCGAGCAACGCTACATCCATGTTTATTCTGGCCATGGATGCGGGATTGTCAACAAACATTAAGAAGTCCATGTTTACAGATTTACAGCAGAATACTTTGATAAATTTATGTCCGGACATACCCTCCCTCAATGAAAAACACTAATGACAAAAGGATTATCTTTTTTCGTGCCAAGAACTCATTACAGTTCTATAGTTATTCTTTCTAATAATAATACATGTCCAAAACACTTAAATATCACGTTAATATCAAGAGAATATATATTTTGTATACTTTTAGTGAAATCTGACTTAATTTAATAAAGTATTCATTTAAAGTGCACAGATTTATGTTCATCTACTTTATTCTTACTGACTATCCACAGGAAGATGGTTTTGTTTTCAGGTTCAATCTGATACTGGCCTTGGTCCTCTAATGTTAAATTCACAATTTGCACAGTATACATGTAACAGTCTTTATTGTTTCGTTTGGAAATTACGATACGTCGTAATAAGTTTTCACAATCTGATGTATCACTTATATTATCCTCAATTGTTAAAATTGTGTTATCATGTGTCCCAATTTTAACGAACTGTCTTCCAAAGGATTCTGTTGAAATATAAGTGAACGTTGCACTGTCGCCAACAGAAACATAACGATGCTCTTTAGAAGTTGTCTGTACTGCTGAAAAAGCTTTAAAGATAAAAAAATGAATATGTTTTAAACTAGTTTAAAGCATTTTGATATGAATTTAAATGGCAGATTTCCACTAGCGTACTACGACAGCTTATTCGTGCCAAGTAGAAGAATAAAAAAAAATATAATAAAATCGTTAAAACGATTTTAAAAATCGTTTGTACGGTTTTTTAAAATCGTATGTACGATTCTATATCGTTAGAACAATTTTTAAAATCGTTTTAACGATTTTATTATATTTTTTTTTATTCTTCTACTTGGCACGAATAAGCTGTCGTAGTACGCTGAAAAAATCGTTTGTACGATTTTTTAATTCGTATATACGATTTTGATTTCGTTTGTACGATTTAAAAATCGTTTGTACGATTTTAAAAATTGTTTCTACAGTTTTAAAAATCGCTAAACGATTTTTATTAAGTCGTTTGTACGATTTTAAATCGTTTAAAGGATTTTTTTATTCGTTTGTACGATTTTAAAATCGTTTAAACGATTTTTCAAAATCGTTTGTATGATCTTTAGTTCATTTGTACAATTTTAAAAATCGTTAGTACGTTTTGTTTTTTTAAATCGTTTATACTGTTATAAAAAATCGTTTATACGATTTTTAAAAATAGCTATTTGGTTTATTAATACACTTGTATTGAGGCTTATGTATGACATTTCTGCATTCATGAAGTTAATAAGCTGCCCAGATAATGATATCCATATACAGACATAATAATTTCTAGGGAGAGTGATAAATATTGTACTCTCGCTTACTGGCAAGTCCCATAAGCAAGCCTATACATATTAAACGAATAGAGACAATGTTCGGTAACGTGTTGAGGTTCGAAATCGAAAGATTATTATTACATTTCCAGGTCATACGACTATTGACTATTTTTCTTGCCTGAATTCAAGAAACTAGGGAGTCGAGACAAAGAGGTTGTTCTGAGTCTTTTAATTGTTATCAGTTGTTTTCAAGGAAGAATTTGCATTTGTCCCATGCATATGCTTGTTCCAGTATCGCCGGCAAAGTCGTGCAGAAGTTCGGTGTTGCCTTGACGAAAAAAGATTATTTGAAGAGTTAAAATGGGTGTTTTGCAGAACACATGTGTCGCCTGCACTATATATATATATATATATATATATATATATATTATATAAACATAAAACAAAGCAAAAACACCCAAAGTCCCTATTGTGCTTGATCTAAACAGATACACACAATGTGCTTCATTTATACACTTTCAGTTTGAACAATGTGAATAGCACGAGTTTAAATACTGTTTATATTTCAGCTCTATCCGAGTTTTCTCAAAACAACATGAATATAATAAAACAATAAACTATTTACAAAAAACTACACTACAAAACTTAATTTAATCAGTAAACTACATGTCAGAGACTGAAGGCGTGACATCAATTGAAGTGATGTGAAAAAAATAATTTTTGTTGTTGTCTGTTCATAATTTTTTATAGCAAAAGTTTCTATTAATGAACTAAGGCATTTATTGATCTATAGTCCTGATATTAAGACTCGGTTTAAAACGATTACTCCAGTAGCTTTCTCTGGATCTTCTCTGGTTTACATTGTACGATCTAGTTTGATCTATTGCGATGACTTGCATGTTTTGCCAGTTGTGATTCTGAGTTTTTAAATGGATTGCAGTGGCGTGGTACTGATCTTTGTTTTCGATATGGTTACGGTGCAAGTTAATGCGAAGATTGAGCGCATTTCCTGTCTCACCAACGTATTGTTCTTTACAGACAGAACATGTAACCAGATAGATGACATTGGGCGATTTACATGATAATTGTCCAACGGTTTTGAAAATATCACCGGTAGCTGTACTTTGAAAAGTTTCAGTTGTGGAACTATATTTACACAATTGACAACATCTATCCCGACATGTTGTAAACTGGCCTTTCTCGGCTGATGGTAGTTTAGCTCTGACGAGGATGTCTTTCAGGTTCTTGGGTCGGCGAAAAGATACAAGTGGGGGTTCAGGGAAGAGGGCTTTCATTCTGGTTAACGTATGGAGAACCGGCATACATTCTCGGGATATTTCTGACAGGTGTTGCATCTTGGGATGGAAGGTAGTAACCCATGGAATACGATATTTTTTTCTTCTTCTCGCCTCGATATTGTAATAATTGAGTTCGATCAATTGATGACACTTTTTGAATTGTTTTTTCAACATCTTTTTCTTTATAGCCTCTGTTAACAAGATGTTGTTTAAGTTCTTTGCTCGTTTGTTTAAATGTCTGCTCTTGTGAGCAGATACTGCGTATTCGAGTTGAAAGACCTTACGGTACCGCATTTATGCAATGTCTTGGATGACAGCTCTAGGGAGCAAATAAGCGCGTGCATCTGTTGGTTTAGTATGCAAGTCAAAATCAATTTGGCCATCGACAAGTGTAGATGTTGTGTCGAGGAATGTATTCGTTATTTCTGAGATGTTTACGGTAAACTTGATGGACGGGTGGTAACTATCAATAAATTCAATGAATTCATCCAGGTTAGATCTTGTGTCTGTCCATTTCATTTCAATGTCATCAATAAAGCGCAGCCAGCTATATTGTTTATATGGGCGTATGATTGTGCTATTCTTGTACCTATTGCAGTCCCATTAACTTGAAGAAAATTCTCTTCACGAAAACGAAGTTGTTACGTGTAAGAACTAAACTCAAAAACTTGACAAGAGATTCAGTGGAAGGTGATTTTATAGTTTTACTATCCCACACTTTACGACAGGTCTCGATTCCTTCATTATGAGGTATGTTGGTGTATAAGAAACAGGAAACTTTTGAAGGTCTCCTTCCTGAAAATCCAAGAGCTGGTTTATTTTATCTCCTCCCTAAAATACACAAAGAAAGAATTCCCGGCCGACCAATAGTCAACTGTATTGGTCATCCCAGAGAAAAAATTTCCCAGTTTCTTGATTTCCATCTTCACCCTTTTGTCGAAAATTTACCTTCTTTTGTGAAAAATACGACTGATTATATAAACAAAACACCCTCTGTAGACCTTCCGCCCAGCACAATTCGAGTTAATGGGACTGCAATGGGTACAAGAGTAGCACCAGTATACGCCAATATTTTCATGGGGGGTTTGGAACAGCGCATGTTACACGATGCACCATATAATCCATATAGCTGTCTGCGCTTTATTGATGACATTGAAATGAAATGGACACACAGAAGATCTAACCTGAATGTATTCATTGAATTTATTAATAATTACCACCCGTCCATCAAGTTCACCGTAAACATCTCAGAAACAACGAATACATTCCTCGATACAACATCTACACTTGTCATTCCAAGTATGAATTCATTGAATGATTGTAAATATACAACATGTATACGAATTATTACTTTTTAATACTTTTAGATATAATAACATGACAAAATCGTGATATTTTATCTCTTTATCTACTAGTCGCCAATGTTATGATATCTGTCAATTCTGGAAGTGCATGCCTTGTGTTTTTAGCACACCTGGCTACAGCTAACTAAGGTTTTTCGCTGATCTATCAGTATTTTTGCTTAAAATAAAACATGAGTGATGCTCCAATAATAAAAAAAAAATATGATTTTTGAACACTTAACATTAGTATTAACTTGAGGAGTGACCATCTTTAATTAACGTAATTATTTACATAAAATATTCAAATTCAATTCATGAATCAAAATATACCTGTATGAATGCTGACAAACGTTAGAATGACCAGTGACCACTGGATAACGCGCATTCTTTTCTGTAATGAAAAAGGGTAATTGTACATTACACACTGAATAGCTAGTTCCATGTATTTTATTTATTTTCTTTTGTATTGTTTTGTTTTGTTTTGTTTTTTGGGGGTTTTTTTGTGTTGTTTTTTTTTTCTTCTGTCTTTTCAGTTTAGTTTTGTTTTTTAATTGTTTTGTTTTCGTTTTTGTTTTTGTGTTTGTTTGTTTGTTCAGTGTTTTTTTTTCAATATTTTTGTTTTTGTTTTTGAATTTGTTCTTTCTTTATACGAATAAAGAAACAAATTTGCAAAAAGTGGCGCACAATTAGTCCCCATAGGTATCCCTATTGTCTGCTGGAAAACTTGTCCTCCAAATTCTACAAATATGTTATCAATCAAGACTTCCAGCATTGCAATGACATCCTCCTCTGTATACTTTTTGTGTGAATCAGTGTGATGTTTAACAAAATAGGCCCCTTCTTTACCTATCACTAAATATGAATATATTCTTTCACCCTTTTTAGTACAGAAAGACTGATGTATTAAATCCCGGAGTACTGACTTTAACTTATCGTGTGGAAGAGTAGTATAGAGAGTAGAAAAATCAAAAGTTTTGACACTGTTGCAGTGGTTGAGTTCAGTTGAAGATATATATTCTAATAAGTCTTTTGGGTTTTTGAGAATCCACATCTGATTCACTCCACTTGTTGAGTGTACTTTATCACTATATATCTTGAGGTCATCCTTGAGTGCAGTAAGTAATGAAGTGAGGAGCTTAGAAAGAGGTTTTGTTGTGCATTTGGCAGACCCAGCAATGTATCTCTGTTTGTAAGGGCATTTATATTTTAATATGTTTTCCCCAAATTTAAACGTCTTTTGACAAAAATGACCTCAAAAGTGGGAGATATTATATGTCGGTGCTTATTTCAATTGTTGCAAGACAACATTTATATGTATTTTCTGCACAATTACCTTATAAGACCGAAATATATTGCATTTTAGTTACTTTCCTTTCTCGCGATACAAAATTTATGCATCTTTTGTAAAAAATGAATCCAAAAGTGGGAAATATTATGTGTTGGTACTTATTTCTATTGTAGCCACACAACATTTTAATGTATTTTTCCCCAAATTATCTTGCAAGATTGAAATATTCTGCATTTTAGCTTTTTCCTGTCTCGCGATACCAAATTTATACATCTTTTGTCAAAAATGACCTCAGAAGTGGGAGATATTATATGTCGGTGCTTATTTCAATTGTTGCTACACAAATTTTATATGTATTTTTTCACAATTGCCTTATAAGACTGAAATATATTGCATTTTAGCTACTTTCCTTTCTCGCGATACAAAAGTTATGCATCTTTTGTCAAAAACGAATCCAAAAGTGGGAGATATTATATGTTAATGCTTATTTTCGATTGTTGACATTTTTATGTATTTTTCCCCAAATTACCTGGTAAGACTGAAATATTTTGCATTTTAGGTTTTTGCCTTTCTCGTGATACCAAATTGTTGCATCTTCTGTCAAAAATAAATCCAGAAGTTGGAGATATTATGTGTTGGTGCTTATTTCAATTGTCGGGACACAACATTTATATGTATTTTTCCCAATATTACCTTATAAGATTGAAATATTTTGCATTTTGTTATTGTTCCTTTATCGCGATACCAAATTTATACATTTTTTTGTTAAAAATGACCTCAAAAGTGGGAGATTTGATGTGTCGGTGGATATTTCAATTGTTGCAACACAACATTTGTATGTATTTTTCCAAAATTACCTTATAAGACTGAAATATATTGCATTTTAGCTACTTTCCTTTCTCGAATCTTTTGTCAAAAATGAATCCAAAAGTTGGAAATATTATGTGTTGGTACTTATTTTCGATTGTTGCGACACATCATTTTTATGTATTTTTCCCCAAACTACCTTGTACGACTGAAATATTTGGCATTTTAGCTTTTTACCTTTCTCGCGATACCAAATTGCTGCATCTTCTATCAAGAATGAATCCAAAAATTGGAGATATTATGTCTTGGTGCTTATTTCAATTGTTGGGACACAACATTTTTCTGTATTTCTCCCCAAATTTATACATCTTTTGACAAAAATGACCTCAAAAGTGGGAGATATTATTTGTCAGTGCTTATTTCAGTTGTCATGATACAACATTTACCTTGCAAGATTGAAGTATTTTGCATTTTAGCTTTTTTCCTGTCTCGCGATACCAAATTTATACATCTTTTGTCAAAAATGCCCCCAGAAGTGGGAGACATTATATGTCGGTGCTTATTTCAATTGTCGCGACACAACATTAATATGTATTTTTTCCAAAATTGCCCTATAAGACTGAAATATATTGCAATTTAGCTACTCTCCTTTTTGGGATACACAATTTATGCATCCTTTGTCAAAAATGAATCCAAAAGTGGGAGATATTATGTGTTGGTGATTATTTCGATTGTTGCTACACAACATTTTTATGTATTTTTCCCCAAATTACCTTGTAAGACTGAAATATTTTGCATTTTAGATTTTTGCCTTTCTAGCGATACCAAATTGTTGCATCTTTTGTCAAAAATGAATCAAAAGTAGGAAATATTATGTGTTAATGCTTATTTCAATTGTTGCGACACAACATTTATATCTATTTTTCCCAATATTACCTTATAAGATTGCAATATTTTGCATTTTAGCTTTGTTCCTTTATTGGGATACCAAATAAATACATATTTTTGTTAAAAATGACCCCAAAAGTGGGAATATTATATGTCGGTGCATATTTCAATTATCACGACACAACATTTGTATGTATTTTTTTTTCCAATATTACCTTATAAGACTGAAATATTTTGCATTTCAGTTGTTTTCCTTTCTCGCGATACTAAATTTATGCGTCTTCTGCGTGTATTTTTCCCAAAATTGAGTTTCATAAAACTTCTTTGAAAGGGTGTGATTAAGTAAAATGTTTTAAAAAATGATTTTTTTTGGTCATTTGTAAAGATTTAGTATAAACCGCATAATCACTGATAATGAAAATCTGACTTTGCAAACATATTTATATAAAGATTTACAAAAAGCTATATCGCGACATATAAAACTCCTTTGAAAGGATATAATAAGTAGAATATTTTTGAAAAATGAATTATTTTGGGCATTTGTAAAGATTATGAACCTGACTTTTTAAACATATTTATTTAAAGGTATACAAAAAGATATATCGTGACATTAAAACTTCGAAATGGTATGATCAGAGACATATAATTATATCTCTCTGGTATCATAAAGTAAAATAGTGAATTATTTTAGTCATTTTTTCTTATAATTCTACACGTCTTTTTTTCATTTTTTTTTATAGCGGGAGAATATTATCTGGCATGTTTTATATTTTATATTTAACTGCATTTGTATTTTTTTGCATTTGCATATTCAAAAGAATTTTTTTTTTATTATCTCAGCTATCGCTTAAAATGCGATCTAATTATATATGTATATATGTAAGATTACATCGTTTTAAGTAGTGATCCTCGCGACAGCTTTCAAGTGCACTTGAAGTTCACTAGTGAACGCGAAAATACCGGTCATGAAATAGCTACCTATTCCAAAAAAGTGAACTTTGTGACAGCTAAGAGAACGCGAAGTGCACTTGAAAAGTGAACTTCAAGTTCACTTTTAGTGCACTTTTTGGAACGTTGCGTCTGCACCCATCTGTAAATTGGTAATTGAAAACAACAGTATGTCTGTGGATCAATGTGTTCGAATATTTGAATCCTTGTCCACGTGAAACGACTCATTAAAATAACTGTTCTCTTGCCATTTGAACATTTTCATGTCCGAAAACATACAAGAAGAACTACTGTAACATCATTTATACCATGTTATTAAAAATGCAATGATTAATAAGCAATAATTTTACTTTAGTATATGAAAAAGGTACTTGAGGAGTTATGAACATTGTTCTTGTGATGCACATTTGTATTCAAACTTTAGCTTATTTCTATAATGGAAATATAAAGATATTAATTGTATGCCGAGTAGTGACATATGAAGAGTTACAAGCTACAAATAATTATGAATCCACATAAATAATGTTTTAGTAACAAGGACATAGTTGAAGCAATAACATTGCTCGTAAAGTTTTTGCGATAATCTGAGTAAGAATAATATTCAAATAAGGTCGAATTATTACCTTTTTTTTAAACAATTAACTTTTCATCTGAAATTTTTAGTGTCTTCTACTGTTATCTGAAATAAATGCATTGGCCAAAATTTTTTGTATGAGTTTCACTTTTGGGACTTCGAATAGTGAGTCAGGCGTAGAGCAAATCATGTTTACCATTTCGAAGTACTTACATTTTTGTAGGGGTTAATACAACTAAATTTTTAGTTTTGCTGCGTTCTCTTTCATTTTTTATTGATTTGTTTGTTTCATTGTCATGTTGTCGTAATTTCAGCTTACTCTGAAATGTTTAGGTTTTTTATGTTTGAATTTCCTCCTTCGTCTTTTTGCCTTAAGTATTCGTACTTAGGATGTATTGTCTCTATCAACAGTCTGTTTTGGATTAGAATCTTCCATTTCTATCATTTTTATAGAGAGAGACAAATATGGAAGTAAATTTTGTAGATGTTCAATGAGAATACTCATTCTCATTCTTGCAGGATATATTGATTAGTCTTTTCGATCATTCGGTCTTCAAGATCAATCGACGTAGTGTTTTACAGAGATAAATACCACCATTATTTTTATTAGTGCTATGTAAATGCTTTATTTTTTCATCATATTCAATAAATAAGATGATAATCAGTGAACGCAATGGAAATAACCTTACAGCATCAGAGTAATAACTAACTTACCCCAACAGAATTTTCTATAGTCGTAATCAAAAGGCCAAAAACAATTAACATGTTACCACCGGAAAAAATGTTAATTGAAATAGTGTAGAATCGGTACAGACATTTCAAAAGAATGGTAGGTTACACTGGTTTTATTGCGAGTCCAATCTCCCTTTCTATTAGGGAAGTTCACGGTAGCAACTAAACAGCAATTGTCGACTGCGAAAAGAAGTGTTCATCATAGCAATAATTAAATACAGGGCTACGCAAGGCGCAGCGTGATTAGATCGAAATATATGGTCCCCTTAAATTTGAACATGTGTAATTAAGAGTGGGTGTGGACATAGTGAAGAGTTTGGCACAATTTTAGATGGACACAATAAGGAGCTTGACACAAACAAGGGAATATGCAAATTAGTTTCAATGATCTCTTAAAGATGGGAAATGGTAAACGTTACGCCAAATATGTTAACATACAACCGAAAACATACGTCAAGTGTAATCAGAAGAAAAATAGGCCGTTGAAATCTAATGAAAAAGAAGATACATTTTGAAAAAAAATTGCAATTTTTAACCTGTAGCTGGGAAACGGTAACAGTAATGCGAAATCTGTTGACATTCTACCAAAAGCTTATACAGTGAAACCTGTTAATCCGACACCTGAGTGTGTCAACATCCCTTGAAATCCGACAATTATCGGTCCGAATGACTGCTTTAAATGCTTTTTCAACCTGGGTATTCCGACATCCTGCATAATTTGACACATTTTATGGTCCCACAATGTGTCAGATTAGACAGGTTCCACTGTTACATGAGAAATCAAAAGAAAAAATCCCATAAAATTCCGATTAAAGATAAAAGATTTTACATTAAAAAAACACCTTTTATTTTGGCACCTTTTGGCTCGAAATTAAAGAGACCACTGATACACCATCATCAGCATAAAACCTGGACTTATACCTCTACATTGACAGCTCTGGACAAAACTTTACGACAAGCGTGATGATTTCGACTTTCCAATATTCAACTTCCCCTATTTGAGCAGTAATATTCCCACTTCTCAGGCATATGGCGTGTACATTTTACAACTCATTCGCTATTGCCGTGCCTGTAGTTTGTACAGCGATTGTGTCAACAGAGCGAAATTACTGTCTCAAAAACTTATACATCAAGGGTACGTTCAGTCAGTGTTGCAAATGTCACTACAGAAGTTTTACGGTCGTCACCACGATTTGACAGACCATTACAATGTTTCTGTTTCACAAATGAGAACAGACATTTTTGGGTAGAAGCAGAGTTTGTTACCGGACTGACTAACAACTGTGACAAAACCGGACTTTTCACTGGCAGTGTGACAGGTGCCACGCGTGGAGCAGATCATGCTTACCCTTCCGGAATACCTGATTATACTCTCGGTTTTGGTGAGAGTTCACACTGTCAGTGCTTTTGTTTTCTGTGTTGTCTTGTATATCATCCTGTTATTTTTTTTTTTTGTCTTTGTCGATAATGTTTATGGTACAGATTTGCCCTTGTTTTTGTTTGAATACAAGAAGAGATGGGATATTAGAACGTTTTTCAAACTTTCACCTTGGTGATGTTTTAGGGTTAGAGAAGTAATATGCACATTGGACTTTAATTGGTTTTGTCTACTGTTAGAAAATGACAATAACTAATCAGCCAACCAACAGAAATTTCAACATAATATTTTAACTGGCTGTGTGACGAGTGTCATGCGTAGAGCAGTTCATGCTTACACTCTCGGAACACCTGATGATACCTCAGTTTTAATAGGGGCTCACACTGCTAGTGCTTTAGTTTTGTAGCGTTCTTGATCATTTTGTTTATTTGTTTTGCCTTTGTCATTCTGTCTCAATTCTTGTTGATGTGAATTGCCGTGATTTTGGATTTATGAATTTAGAATTTCCCCTTTCATCGTTCTTGCTTCGGTATACGCTTTGTCGATGTATTTGGCCCCAAGAGCTTTGAAAAAATCATTAAATATTTAATGAAGCGCTATGTTAATTTTTCAGAAGGAATCCATTCAAAAACTGCATTAAAATCTGACTAACATAGATTTTTGAGATAAACCCCTTTCGGGCCCCATTTATCATAATGACAATACATGCGACGTAAAATCCGTTGCATACTACAGTAAAAATGGCATCAGGACCACACTGAGAAGAAACCCCATCAAAATCCGATTATCAACAAGTCTACATTTCAAATTTCCAATATAGGAAAACACCTAATTTGGCCCGTTCTTTTAAAAAGGGGGAAGGGTAAACTACCAAAAAAGCCAAAGCAGCCTTGCTTTTGTGCACAAGGACATTGTGTTGAAATTTCGGTATGAATATTGGTCAATCGGAACTTAAGTTATTGCACAGATACAAAGTGTCTAGATACGCCGACACCGACACAGACGCCAGTATCAAAACAATATACGACCACAATTTTTTGCAGTCGTATGAAATACAGTTCGGACCGCGATACTGTAAAATTTTTCCAGACTGATATCTTTAAGCCACATCAGATGAAACGAACCACTTGTTTCATACTCTTCAGTTACTTTAATATGTTTATATAAATCGATTTTCTCCTATGCATTATTTTTTATTCTTTTTTTTTTCAACAGATAATCGGGATTCCCATGGGAACTAACTCCGCGCCACTTTTAGCTGATCTCTTCCTTTTTTCGTATGAGGCGAAGTTTTTACAAGGGCTTACACAGAAAAAACAAAAACATTTAGCCCAGTCCTTTAATTTCAGCTTCCGCTACATAGACGATGTACTTTCTCTTAATAATCCAAAATTCAAGGAATATTTACACCAGATCTATCCCAATGAGCTTGAAATTAAAGAGACTACCGATACACCTACTTCAGCTTCGTATCTAGATCTTTTAATTTACATTGACGAAAATTGACGTTTGAGATCTAAGCTGTATGACAAACGTGATGATTTTAACTTCCCAATTGTGAACTTTCCCTTTCTGAGCAGCAATATACCTACCTCTCCAGCCTATGGAGTGTACATTTCACAGTTGATTCGTTACTGTCGGGCATGCAGTTTATACAGTGACTTTTTAGTAAGAGCAAAAACACTGTCCCAAAAGCTGCTGAGTCAGGGATTTGTTCAGCCTTTGTTACTTTCATCCCTTCAGAAATTCTATGGCCGTCACCATGACATCATTGACAGATATGACGTGTCTGTGTCCCAAATGAAAACGGACATTTTCAGCTAGATTTCACGTCTTCAGGGATTTGACATAACCGGATTTGACTCAACCCCGGATTGACTCACTGATAGTGTGACGGGTGCCGCTAGCGGAGCAGGACATGCTTACCCTTCCGGAGCACCTGATGTCACTCCCGGTTTTCATGGGAGTTCACACTATTAGTGCCTTAGTTCTTACTGTTATCTTTTTATTTCCGTGCATTGTAGCTGTCTCACGTTCTTGTTTTGTCTTTGTTTTTATCTGTTACCGTTTTTGCCATGTCTTTGGACTTCGATTTTTGTAGTCATCGCTTCCCTTGTTCCTTCGGTATTCTACTGCCGTTGTTACATATTTTATACAACAACATCCTGCTACATTGAACCCTAGGTAGCCCAGGGATAAGCATACCTAGGGGCCCCTGCTTATACAATCTCTCATTGCCAGGGGAAAAATGAGAGACACCCGTTTGAAGAAAATTAACAATAAGATTCAAGATAAACATTTCATAATTACATTTCACCAATTTACAATTACATTACATTAATATTAAAAACATTAATAACAACTTTTGAATTTACCTATAAAATACCTTCCCCAACTCGCCCTACACCTGTGCGCGGATATCCCGTGAAATACTTAATTGTGTATCGTCACATAAAAAGACGAAAGATGTTCATTGATCCTGTCAAGGTAATCAAATATCTAGATATTTATGCATTATTTTAATATCTGTCGATAGCACACAAGTTGAGTTTTATCAGAAGAAGTCTCATTTTACAACAAAAACTGTGGAAAACAAAAGTCAAGAATTGTTCTTCTTTGAATGAACTTGTTCCAAATATATATGTACTGTATTCAGTTAACAAAACAGTAATTTTGTTCATGTCTGACAGCTATGAGCACAAAAAGTTTAATTGCAATTGTTTTTCATCATTTTTGCATTTTGAGGGAAAAAGTTTATTTTTCTAAATTAAATTGAGATTCAATTTTTTTTAATTAAGTCCCCTTTTCGGTAAATAATTTCTTTATGCTGTAACAAGTATTTCTAGAGATATATGCCTTTAAATAATTAAGGTTTTTTGTTCTCTATCGTTTTTTTAAATATCTATGAGTTAATGGTATACCAAATTTTAAATTTTATCTGCACTGAAGAGACATAAGTTGTCGAAATGCGCATATGAAGAAATTAAATTCACAGTTACTTCGGTATTTAGTTATTTGTTACCATTGGGTCGATGCCTCTGCTGGTGGACTGTAAGCCCTCGGGGGTATTCACCAGCCCAGTAGTCAGTACTTCGGTGCTAACTCGAAAGCCGATTTTATTTTGAACCTTGAAATATCTAAATTTTTGTAAATTTTGTTGAAAACTTAGGGGTATCTCCCTCACGCAAAGCTCTGTCCTTAGCTAAATTTGGCTTTACATTTAGTTCATATTGGTTATTTGTTCTCTATTAATTTTTAAACATCTTTGAGTAAATGGTCTTCCAAACTTTAGATTTTATCTGCACTGTCTTATCAACTGCACAAGGTCCACAAAAAAAGAAAAAAACAATATATATAGTATGAATATAGGAAAAAAACAAATAGAAAATGCACTATAGTCTATATGAAAATATTCCACAGTATAAATGACACAAAGTATAAAAAGAGTTCCACATAATGTTCTCACCGGTTTAACCCTTTAGGGGATATTCATGGCCAACGTTACTAGGAGTATCACAACGTCACAGATATGTTAGTAACATGAACGACAACCAGCGTTCATTTTAACTTTTAACATATGTTCTATGTGTTTAAAACAAAAACATATAAATATTGGAATAGCTATAGTGTCTTTCTATATATATATATATATATATATATATATATATGAAAGAAACACGCGGGACTGATTTGTTATTATGAAGTAATGATTTTTTTTTGTTTTCTAAGTTTCAAAAAATAACCATGCCAAATTTTTGCAATTGATATTGGCAAGATCTTTTAAATCTAAAAACTTTTTTCATCATTTTGTTTTGTTGTTTTGTCTTGTATATTTCAATCCGACTTCCGTTAGAATTTTTCTGCCATTAAAATCCTGAATTAAATTCAGAATATTTGACCATATAAACTGACATTAACAGCAATATGCTCAGAGTTATTAATTTTGTATAATAATTGAGTGAAAAGTGAACCATAATTAAAACTAGGGTTACTGTGGCCTAGAGGGCCACGACGGCCACAGATACCCCCAACCCCCGACCCCGTCCCACCCCTTCCTGATTTTTTTTAAATATCCAGAAAAAATTTATTCATATGAAAACAAAATAAATGGTGCACATCTACAATATATAATAGAGGTACTGCATAAGTTTCATGAAATTCCAATCAGTGGTTAAAGAGGCTTAGTGGATATTAGGTGGTCACCATATGATTTGCATTGAGCTAAAATGACAAAGTCCAAACCTGGATATGGGATGTTGTCTCCTTGACATTTACCCCATTTCCTTTCTTTTTCATGTCAAAAATCTGAAGACAGGAATTATTTGAAAGCATTGCGCACATCTAAAATATGTAATTAAGCTCCTGCATAAGTTTCGCGAAATTCCAATCAGTGGTTTAAGAGGAGTAGTGGATACCAGATGGTCACCATGTGATTAGCACTGAGCTAAATTAGCTAAAATGATGAAGTCCAAAACATCGGGGAAAAAAGAATTATTGGAAAACAAAATGCATGGTGCACATCTACAATATGTAATTAAGCTACTGCACGACTTTCATGAAATTCCAATTGATGGTTTTAAAGGAGTAGTGGATAGAATGTGGTCATCATATGGTTTGAATTGAGCTGAAATGACAAAGTCCAAAACATGTCAAAAATCGGGAAAAAAAATTATCGGAAAAAAAGGCATGGTGCACAATTTCAATTTGTAATGAAGCTACTGTATAGGTTTCATGAGATTCCAATCAGCAGTTTAAAAGGAGTAGAGGATACTAGGTGGTCACCATATGGTTTGCATTGAGCTCCAAAACATGTCGAAAATCTGGAAAAAGAAATTATTGGAAAACAAAATGCATGGTGCACAACTACAATATGCAATTGAGCCCTGGCATAAGTTTCATGAAATTCCAATCAGTGGTTTAGGAGGAGTAGTTGATACCAGCTTTTGGGTACATAAAGACGGACGGATGGAAGGAAGGACGTACGGACACCATGGACACTATATACCTCCCGCAAAGTGGTGGTATAATAATAATGGTCACTGACGTATGACCAAGTGTATATATAATTTAACACAATTGACAAAGCATAGAACTTGGTGTTTTCCACTGTGAGAGGAAGTGGGGTTTTCAATGCTACCATCAGCACAGTAGTAAGTATATTGTTATTGTTCTTCATCTATTTGAATGTAGAAGTATATGAACAAGTGGTATAATTATGGCGACAGCTGATATTCAACTAATGCAATGCACATTAATTTGGTTTTTCATTTTGGTTCGATTTGACATATTTTTTTTTCTCGCAATGCACATATGCAAAAACTAAATTCACAGTAACTTCGGTATTTTGTTATTGTTACAACTAAAGATTTACTGTACATGTTTATAATGTTTGCTTTTTGATATCAAAAAGTTTGTCAACTTTAGTCACTTTTCAACAATATTCAGAAGAACTAATATTCATGAAAAAGCTGTTGATGCGAAGATTGCCTGATACGCTCAAAAAGCATGTAAACAATAAAAAAATAAAAGACAAAAAACTTTTGTTGCTTTAATTTTTTTTCTCTTTATGGTTATTTCGACAACTTACGTGTTTCAGTGAAGATGAAATAAAAAAAATCATCATAAAATAAAGAATAAAAAAGAATAAAATAATACATACATGTACGTATAATGGATTGAAATAAAGGAGACAATGAAACAAATAATGTATTGAGGTTATTTCCTTATTTGTATTTAATACTTCACCAGATGACACCAACGGATGTAACCAAAAAAAAAAAAAAAAAAAAAAAAAAAAAAAATCGTCATTTTTTCAATAGGTCTATTATTTCAACTGTTATCCGAAACCTTTTATATAACCTTTTATTCCAACTGACCTGAAAATACGTATTGTAAGGGAAGCGCTTTCAAGTTGGTTAAACTGGCAATTTTGCAAAACAAAGGAAAAATACCATCATAAAATTTATTTCTTTAGAACGAATCAGCCATTTCAATTACATGATCAAAAGGTCTTTTAGAAGGGAGACGAGGAAAAGGTGCAAGTCGATAAATTCATAAACAAACCATGTTGTCAAACCAAAATACATAGACCCCAAAGTTTTTTGTAGTGTTTTCTAATAGATTTTTGCTTCGTTTCCTTTAATCAAACGAATAATCCTATACCATTAACTATACTTGATTGATCTTATCTTAATTGTATCCTGTCCTAGTGCCCCTACTATCACCAGCAACAGGGCACTTATTCTTATCCTATACATGCTATATCGAGCGCTATCTCTAAACAGATAACATAAGCCATAACTCTTAGGGATTCAATTGTAACTGCCGGAAATATCAACACCCCTAATAATGGGTCCTTCAAACAGAGAGTATGCCACATGATTAGCACCTTTGAATTTTATTTATTTTAACTTACTAATAGAATTTGACATATTATATCCTGGTTAAAGTGCATCTTCGTCTGTAAAATTTGTCTTTACAGTGACATTTTTTTTTCAAAATCAAATTCCTCAGGAAATAACACGATACCGAAGTAACTGTTAACAAATTAGTTTCTGCATTTTTCCATTTCGACAACTTATGTCTCTTCAGTGCAGATGAATTCAAAACATTTGGAAGTTCATTAACCGAAAGAAGTTCAAAGGCTGATACAGAAGAAATGACCAAAATGATCTAAATAGAAAAGCACAAATTCAGCTAAGGACAGAACTATTCTTAGGAAGATGTTACTTATATTTAAACAAAATTTTGTAAAATTAAGATATTGAATGTTTTAAAATAAAATCGGGGTTCGGGTCAGAAGCGAAGTTCTGACGACTGGGCTGGTGAGTACACTAGTGGACTAACAATCCATCAGCAGAGGCATCGGCCCAGTGGTAACAAATAACACAATACCGAAGTTGCTGCTTATTTAGTTTCTGCATATGCGAAATTTGAACAACTTATGTCTCTTCTGTGCAAATCAACTCAATACATTTAGAAGTCCATAAACCGAAATAAGTTGAAAAGCTGATCGAGAATGAAATAACTAAAAGGATCTTAATAGATAAGACAAAGTTCAGCTTAGGACAGAGCTATGCATGAGGGAGACACTCCTTAGATTTAAACAAAATTTTGTAAAATTTAGATATTGCATGTTTTAAAATAAAATCGGTTGTCGGGTCAGCACCAAAGTTCTGACTATATGGTTGGTGAGTACGCTCGGGGACTAACAGTCCGCTACCAGAGGCATCGACTCAGTGGTGACAAATAACACAATACCGAAGTTAACATTAATTTAGCTTCTGCATAAGCACATTTCGACAACTTATGTCTTTTCAGTGCAGATCAATTAAAAAAATATGAATAATAGTTGAAAACAGAAGAATCTAAAAGAAGCATTTCAAGCCACACCATCAACTCTTAAATGAAAAAAGTGTTGACATTTTTAGGTGCCTTGTTATGTGGTAGAAACAACCAATAGATTAAAGTCAGCACATATAAAACAAATTTGGCTCAAAATTAACTTTTAATAAGACAAAAGTAATTATTTTACAAATTAAGTATACAATCTGTCTGACAATAATGAATCTAAGTAAATATCCAAAATTATAGTTTACTGAAGTCCACAAATAAATGTTCAAATGAATATTCCTAATATAATCCTCACTAAATAGTTGATGATATAT
This sequence comes from Modiolus philippinarum, assembly GCA_002080025.1. Lineage (NCBI taxonomy): Eukaryota > Metazoa > Mollusca > Bivalvia > Mytilida > Modiolidae > Modiolus > Modiolus philippinarum. The sequence goes on along the minus strand of MJUU01057567.1, from coordinate 18,077 downwards.
TCACAATAATTGAATCATGTCGATTTTCTATACAAAAGATGTGCGTGATAATCCTGTATAAACTAATTAATCCTATATAAACTCATTAAACTGACTGACCTTTTCTGCTACCTCATTTATATACATTTATTCTTTCCAGAAAAATCATTCACAAGATATGACTAGAACATTCCATATCAACTAATAATCACATGACTAAAATGATTATATAAAGAAAACTTCTAGATATTTCTATGTGTTACAACTAAATTTAAGGTAAATTAGGTATAATAACCTTGACCATTGTTTATTGTTAGCAAGTTACATAACTAGGCCAAACAAATTACATTATATTAAGGCCGTACAATATAAAAACAATGAAAAAAAATGCATTATAGATATTTACAACATTTATTTACCTATAACAGCCTAAAGAGAAAACTTGAAAGACAATTTGCACAAATATGCATCAAAATTTGCCGAGTATTCACTGGTATATAGAAATAAACGTAAAGCATGGACAGTGGTATTAGACAGTTCAGAAAAGTTACTCGAATTGGAATCCAAAATCTTTCAGGTGAGTGACTGCAAATATTTCCTAAGGAAAACGAGTTCAAAAATATATGGTTGCTAGGGTGAATTAGAGAAAAAATGATCTTGGAGTTTCAGGAATATTTGCATTATTTGAAATAAGAATTTTGGCATTCCAAGAGTAGTGCTTCTGCAGCAGCTTGAGAAAAACATTTTGAAAATCCATGTGGGAATTTTTCAGATATAAGACATCAAAATTGTGGTTGGAAACAGTTCTTTCTAGAGTTTTCGTTTTATTTTTATGAGATGGTTGTAGGCCTTTAATATATGAAAATATAATCGGAAGTTGATTAAATTGTATATCAACCCATTTTATGCATTTTAAAGTGACCTATGACCAAGAAAATATGATCCATGTGGAAAAAATTTAACCACTGTTTGAATGGATAAAATCCGAGGATATCTAATGCTTCTGAAATCTGACGGTCATACTCCCTTTAGAAAACTCTTAATAGCATCAAAATTCAGTCATGAAATTTGAAGTCAATTACCGACGACCTTAAAGTCACAGCATGTTTCTAGCATTACAGTATTATAGTGTATTGAGTTTATAAAAAGAATTATCAGTATACAGTTTCATCAAGATATCAACTATACTTCAGTTGAACTTATTTGAACCTAATCCTTAACTTGTAGTTAAACATGTACATCAAACTTTACAAAAAATCCAGTGTCAATGACTATGACCTTGATGTCGTAGCATCCATTCCCTCTCATATCGTCCTTTGTCTGTACACAAAGATCACTATATCTAAAGTCCGACACGACAAACTTTTTTAAGCCCTCAACCTTAACAACACTTTGACACATATGCAGAGAATATATTGACGGTAACGGACGGCCAAACGAACGCAAAGAACTGAACATTATTTGCAAATCCTTCTTTATGGGCATGGCATAAACATATCTTGAATAGTGCAAAACTTGTAAGACTTGCTTGTTTGGATCACACTGTGCAAGATAAGTGTTTATGACTTCTTTTAAATGGAAAGGCAAGTGGAGGAAGTGAAAATGAAAACAACATAGCTTTTCAGAATATTGATATCATTCAACCAAATTATTTAAATCAGTGGAAAACAAGGCCATTTTCCTGCACACCTGATATTTTGATTTAATATGTTGCAATTTAACCTACAATATATTTTAGTTTAAGATTGTTGAATAAAAAATAAAAACGCGCAAGTCACGTGATCACGTCATTTTAGTAGGACTCCTATTCAAACAACAAATAGAATATGCAAAGAAAAAAGATTGGCACTTGACCAAAGCAGCATTTAAAATTATTGTTTAAATAAGTAATGTGGATGGGTTGCTTTTCTGTCGATATTGTTATTATTTTATTTATCAATTTCTTTTATGGGAAATAATATAGTTAAATGTGTCTCAGTGGTATTATTCAGCCATTTTAGTCTAATACTTGTTTATTAAGGTTCCATTCATTACGAAATAAATAACAAATTAAATAACAAAATAGTGATTTAAGATGTAAAGAAATTTACAAAGTATTTTTAATTTTTATTCCTTATCACTTTTAGAACATTCTCATCACACAAATGTGAACTAAAACACATGAGCTCTAAATCTGTTGCTTGATTTAAAGAACACAGAAATTATGCAAGGGAGATAATTAGATAAAATGATTTAACATATATATTACTAGGGAAATTAACATTCCGTAATTTATCTCACTTAATTCAACGGTGACCCCTAATATTAATGTTTTATTTCTAAACTATATAAAGGTCTCAAAACACTTGCAAATTATGAACAAAATCTATAACAGATGTTTCTAGTTAACCTCTTATAAAATCATTTTCCTTATCATTTCTATGTAAAATCCTTAAACGTCAATATCAGTTTTTGTGCTTACATGCACGGTGACTCCAAAATTTTATTATACATATTAAACAATAATACAATTGTGTTTCTTCAGAAAGAATTCCACATAATTCTATAATAAGAAACTAATACCCTGCAGACACCTTAACACAGATAACTGCTGGTGAGAAATATCTACACTTAAACATTATTTATCCGAGGTAAATGGAGTACTTTGCGATCAGTTTTCTGGATATTAGTATGAATTTGTGTTCGTGCGAAATAACATCAAATAATTATTCGGGATGACAAAATGATTCGATTTCAATACTCGAGTACTCAGTACAAATACTCGCGAGTACTCGAGTACTCGGATCATTGTAATTGATAACCATTCGTTAAATGTTGGACGATGACCTGCAACGTAGGTCTTCTCGGCTTTTCAATGAAACCTTTCTGGCTAGTTTTTTTTTTCAGGAAACATTGTCAATTTGAATGAGTACTAAAGTTAATCACCTGTTGTATACATCAAACAATCAAACGCTAATTGGCAAACAATCGACTAACGGCTTGTACTGTAGAAATTGCTTTGATCTAATTTTAATTATGTTAATGAAGAGTCTTTTTGATTAGAAAAGTAATTAACTTTGCCTTAACTGAGTATTCGGGTATTCGAGTACTCGTTGCCATCCCTAATTATTATACATATTTACATAAAATAACATACATTTGAAACGAAATATGACGCCAGTGTGCCTAAATAAAATGATGCTGTCGAATTAAACGGTTCTGGTATATGGTTTATATATATATATTATTTTCCAAATTTTGGCCACCAGACACATTTGTTGTACTGCAACTATTTTGCGATTTGTAAGGTTTAATTTTTAATAATGTGTACCAAATACCAAGAGGTTTTAAAATGAATTACAGCATTCAATACATTTCAACTCTAAGTTTTGATTATGAGCCCTCAGTGTACTAAGGCTCCTGCACTCATAACATCGAACCTCTAGAAACACAAAAGTACCCGGAAAGAAATTTTACTGGTTAGAACTTATTTATCTGTTTTGAATGAGGAAGCTAAGGATTTCAGTTCTATTCCAACAAGAAAATCAAATTGAATATTTATGAAATCCTTTGTCTAACACAAATATACATCATTATCACAGAACAAGTTTTGCATTCTGCTGCAATCAAATCAAACATATTCTAAGGTATGGACGATCATTATATTTTCCTTGAAAGAGCTAACCTTTTATCGAGCTAAACAAAATCAAATTAGTATTAAAAACAGGCATGTAAATCTTAAGCTGCATCAATCTGTTACAGTTGGACAGATGATTATACATTCATACCATATAGTTATAGAGACTTTGTCTCATGTGCATTTACTCCATATCCACTTATTCATCATTAAAATTATATATGTCCAAGTGTCACCTGTATTGGAAAGTTATAGGCGCTCTTTTAACATATCGAGAGCCTGATCCTTTTCAGTACTTCGGTATTTAGTTGTTCAGCTTATTTGGCCTATTGCCAGGTTAGACAAAATGTTCATGTAAGGTCTTAATACTAGCAAAACCACATTTATTGAGAATTTTAACGTGTACAAAGATATAATGTGCATATATGAACCAAAAAACTTTGATAGACGAGACTGATTACAAAACAGATTATCACAAATACACTGAATTTTCACTAAAATACATTTAAAAGAAAATTAAATACGTCTAAAAAGCGGAACCAGCTTGGTTTTTTTTTGCATGTTTAACTCCTATTCGAAAGTAATTTCTGGTATAATTATTTGCTTGATTCCGAATGCAAGGCAAGGTTAAATCTCAGTTTAAATATTTCCCATGTTGCTTATTTTGCCATAGGCTCAATTCTACTTGCCATAAAGAAGGGTATAAATACAAGGGACAACAGGAAGCACCTACAATGGGTAAAAATTATAATCATATACCACAATCTGCTAGGGAACTACACAGGAAAACACAAGTAAGACAAAAGACAAACTTAAACCAGAGGCTCCCAGGAGCCTGTATCGCTCACCTGGCTTTCAGTTGCCACAATCAAGGTAACATTGCAAGTTATACAGTTGATCTTTAGTTTCTCAAGCTTTCGTAGCTCAAACACCTCCAATATTTTGAACTGTTTTTAAAGTCTGATCATGTTTTACTATATTTCTTTGTTGGGCTGTTTTGACAAAAAACGTTCTTGCTAAGGATCACTTTCAAACCAGTTTTGAAGCTGAGACGTCATTTTGTAAATGGCAGTCAATAAACAATTTTCAACACCGGTTTTGAAGTCGCAACATCAATATCTACTTGGAAATCAAATTTCATTGAAATTGGACAATGTTGAATTTTCCAGCCTTTTTTGGCGGCCATTTTAAAAATGGCGGTAAACGAACAATTTTTAACACCAGTTTCGAAGTTGCGACATCAAGACCAATTTGGAAACCAAATGTCATAGAAATCGGACAATGTAAAATTTTCCCGCCTTTTTTGGTGGCCATTTTGAAAATGGCGGTTCAACGAACAATCTTCAACACCGGTTTTGAAGTCGCAACAGCAATATCTATTTGGAAACAAATTTTCGTTGAAATCGGACAACGTTGAATTTTCCCGCCTTTTTTGGCGGCCATTTTGAAAATGGTGGTCAACGAACAATTTTCAACACCGGTTTTGAAGTCGCAACATCAATATCTATTTGGAAACAAAATTTGGTTGAAATCGGACAATGTTGAATTTTCCCGCCTTTTTTGGCGGCCATTTTGAAAATGGCGGTCAAGGAACAATTTTCTACACCAGTTTTGAAGTCGCCACAGCATGGCAAACATTTCATCAATTTTCACTTAACCTTTATCTTCTATAGTTTTGGAAATAAAAGATGAAAAATACAAAATTTTAAAAATTCGGTGAAAAAAGGGCAATAACTCCTACAACGGTTTATGGATTTTCTTCAAAATTCCAGGGTGGGTAGATCTTGATATGTTAAGCATTTTTGAAATTTACACTTGACCTCTATCTGTTACAGTTTTTGAAATAAAAAATAAAAAATGCAAAAATTTTGAAAATTTAGCGGAAGATCGCTAAAACTCAGACATGGGTTTTCAAATTTTCTTCAAAATTGCACAGTGGGTAGATCTCATCATGCTGATCATTTTTATCTTCTGTCAGATTTTCGATATGTGTAATGGTTTTCGAGTTATTAGCCAAAAACTGCAATTTACCCCTATGTTCTATTTTTAGCAATGGCGGCCATGTTGTTTGACCAGCCGACTAATCGAACACAATTTTGAGAAGCCATACCCTGGTGATGATTCAAGTCAAGTTTGGTTACATTTGGCCCAGTGGTTTCAGAGGAGAAGATTTTTGAAATTGTTGACGGACAGACAGACAGACGACAGACGACGGACGACGGACGCATAGTGATGGCAAAAGCTCACATGGCCTTATAGGCCAGGTGAGCTGAAAACGATAGGGACTCGGGACAGTCGGACTTGGTACAGGCACTAGCAAAAGCCAGCGGTAGGGTTAAACCGGTTTATGGGTACCAAAACCTCCCCTTTCTTTATCCCGTTTCCTTATAATTTAGTAAACATACGAATAAAACCCAATACAGTTAGACTAAACACGTCATAACCACAATCTTTACAGGAGAGAATGTGAGCCAATTTTAGTGGAATAAAGCAATGTTTTGAAAGAAAAAAAATAAAAACAACCAAAAAAAAAAAAAACATACACAATTAAGGATTAAAAACCCGCAAATATTCCGCTGTTGAAAGGTACAAAAGAAATTATGCTTTTACAAAATTTATTTTTGATTTGTCAACTCAGTGGACCGAGTTAAAGTCTCACTGCAACCCATCCTTTGAAGAAGAGAACGAACTCGAAATTTATCTTCACCAAGTTTCTCTGTTAAGACCACAAATTTTAGTATCTGATAACTTTGACACAGACATCTATCATAGTTAATATTTATCAAATTCAGCGCAAATGTGTAAAAGGGGTCCACCACCATTATTTTCTCCTATATAGTATGTGACAAATATCCTTAACCCACATTGTTCTGTTGCCTAACATGCCCTATTATGGTGCTAAGTTTGAAATTTGTATCTTTTAGTCTATAATGTGAAATGAGTAAAATATTGGCTGAGTTGGTAAACAGGGTAATAGATTTTATGCTTCAAGTCAAAGAAAGACGTGTATTGCATGTTATTCAAGAATATTCAGTAACAATACGCGTTCATAATCCCTGTCAGTATTTTGTATCCCTTTAGAAATGGGATATGGACAGAGAATATAAACCCGCATTTCCTGTGTAGCCAAAGTAACTATTTATGTATATTCTGATAGAAGTAATTCAATATTCCTTAAAATGCGCTTGAAAGTGTGTTTTTGCAGCTCCTTATATACGGTCTCGCACTCCATGTAACGATAACCAATTAAATTAATGATAGACCTTAATTTCAGCAAAAGATACTGCAATACATTATAATATTCCTCCGTTCGTCCATCGGACCATCCATCTTTCATGCATTTATCTCCAAAGACCCCGATTGAATCTATAAGACATTTTGAATGATGTGTTCTTGTAATGATTTGGGTTGTTTAAAGGTTTTTTTTTCCATTAATTTTTTTTTTGCTTATTTTCTATAGTTTGTTTAATTTTGATTTTTTTTCATTGTTTTATCTTGTTTTTGTCTTTTCTTCTTAAATCTCTTTTTTTTTGTTTTCTTGTGTGTGTGTGTGTGTGTTTATTTTTTGCTTTACCATATCAACTTTCTGTTTGATGGGACTGATGGTTCGAGCGGGAGTATCCTTGGCACGACAATGCGTGTAACTTCATCGGTATCATTATACAAAACCAAATTAAACAGTCAAATAGACACACTGCCTCGTAGTGGTTTGATAATGAAAAATAATTAAACCGTTGGAATTACTCTGATTTTTTTAGAAGTCTCCTTTCCCAAATTTCATTTTTGCAATAGTACCTTTTCGTTTTCTCAGTCATTTTTTCTGTGTTGTTTTTAGATATCTCAACTAATTTGTTGTTCTGCTGTACATATAATTTCTTTATCTGTCTTTAATCAAGTGACACATTTAAACAAAATCATTAGAATGGGATCTAAACAATTTATTAAGAGCTTTTGGTTGATAAATGTAGTAACTTGAAAATTGCCCGAAAGAGTTCGGTCAATGTCTTCGTTTTAGGCATTATAAGAAGGACAAACCACTTAAGCCATTTTATTAAATAACTGTGTTGAATTTTAGTATAGTGCTTTAGTTTTAACCTATGTGCTATTATGCATGATGTTTGCTTGTGTAATGTTGCTTATGGGATTAGTGTGTATATGTGCATGCATGTGTAGTTCTTAGTATAATATAAATGCCGTTTTAACTCATTTGATTCCTGTGTGTGAATATATCTTTTATATCATCTGACAGTGTATGTTTTATGTTCAATGTCTGCATATGTAGTGTTTAAGTTTTTTTTGCGTTTTTATCTGCATGACATTTTGATTGTATAATTTGTGTACTGTATAGGGCTTTATATTCGCGGTACGAAATTTTCGTGGTTTTCAGTGCTGGATGTATTAACGGAGTTTCATATTAGCGGATTTTTAGTAAAAGTCCTTATGTTCATTTGTATTTATGTTTATAATAATACATCTGCGGGTATCAATTTTCGCGCTTATTATTATAAACGCGAATAGAGCAAAAATTAATACCCCGCGAATTAGAACGACCATGCAGTATGTGTTTGTATGTATTATGTCTTCATGTGCTTAGATGATGTATGTATGTTGTTATTGTTGTATATGTTGGTTTTAAAAGCTCTACAGAGCTGATGTTTATTGTTATAATCTACCGACTTTAATGGGGTTCGCTCCTCTATATGAAAATAAATTGGATTTCAAATAAATGTGATTTTTTGTTAGAAAATTAAAAATGAAATAATTTAAGTGAAAAAAAATTGATAGGTTGTTGATCTCGTTTTTGCGTTTTAAGTGATTGAAAATTTGGCGGGAAACTGAACTCCTCGGATTTTCCTTAGGGTTAACATTAGCAAGGTTTGATTACGAATGAATGTGACAGAATAAATAAAATTTAATGAAATTTTTAATGAATGCTCATAAAGATGTATAAATCGAAATTATGGGAAAAATTCAGGGGGTCCATGGGCAAAAAATCATAATACTTTTAAATGGATAAAACCAGAGAATACCGAAAATCTGACAGAAATCCCAAAACATGAGGAGCGAACCTCCTTAAATAAAGTTTACTTGACTTGACTGGAATTTTGCAATTTAACAAAGTCCCTAATTTTAGAAAATACCTATAACATACACAATTCCTGATTCCATGCAAGAAAATCATTATTCAAATATTTTACGACAGGATATGGAGTAAATGAACATGAGATCATAACACATATGTTAACTCAAACTGCAATAATTTTAATGAGCTGTATGGCCATTTCGGAAATTAATTCCTTATCAGCAGCACTAAAACCCAAACAAAGAAAATCCATAATTTCAAAAATTGTTTAAAACCAAACAAAATCCGAATAATCAGTAATATCAAATATACCCAAGGACAAAACTACGATGGAGGGGGTTAATCCCTCGGTTTTAGAATTTACATAAAATTAGATAATAGCAATTGAACAAAGTGTACACATGAAATATCATCTCATGTTCATGTACACCATATCTAGGAAAAATAAAGAGCATACATCTGTACCACGGGGAATTGTTTTACGAACTCCACACTGCATTAAAAGACAAACTCCTGTATAAAATATTTTACGAAAGGTTATGCATATATTCGACTTTGTAAAGAGGTCGACATTTATAAATGAAATCTAAACTGCCTGTATGTAAATTTCCTTATCCCTTCAAGGCGAAAGTGACTGCCTATAGAATATTCTATTCCACTTTAAGGCACGGACCATTTGATTTTCAGGGGGGGGGGGGGGGGGGGGGGGGCTGGTATTTTTTAGAAAAAAAATTTCTGGTCCCCATTTTTGCCTAAAACAAATTTCTGGCCAGCACCTTGGTTGAAAAAAATAATCTGGCTCTGACTTTGTCCATTAGAAAAAAAAAGCCTGGCTCAACAAAATTTCTTAGCTTAGTATATAGCGGAAAAAAATAATCTGGGCCGCGAAGCGGGCCAAAAAAATTTCCCGGCCCGGGTAAAAATCCCCGCCCCCCCCCCCCTGAAAATCAAATTGTCCGGACCTAAGATCTACCAATGAAACTTTGTTTTGTATAGTTTTCGATGACAGTATAGTCTTTTCATATGTTATTTTAATGGAGTAGTAAGTTTCTAATATCATATCTATGAATGAAAATTCTTATTTTACGAAATCATACAAATATTTAACAAAAAATTGTCGAGATAACTTAACAAACAGGTAAATAAAAAAATAAGGTAAGATGTTTACTCATTCTTCTTAATGTCAACAAATCAACTTATAAAAAAATAAGAAAAATATAAGGTAAACCATAATTCTTAGCAACATTTATTAGTGATATGTTTTACGCAATTTCATATTTACATGTGTTTTGACAACACACATACGTTAAATATATAGTTTCACGGTACACATGACATATTAATTGTGTGTATTACAATGTGTGCAACATATTTCTTAAAGGTAAGGAACAACCTTTTCCCATCTTATTATAATGTACCATTTCTGGCATTGAGTTAGGAATTGGAAAAAAAAAAAAAACACAAAGGATAATTATATGGTTTCAACAAAGAATTTCAAATATATTAGTGGTCTATAAGAATTCAGAAATTTTATTAAAGAATCAAATATTTTACTTTTCGAATGTTGAAAATGAATCTTTGAACTTGTCAATCGTGAGCAAATAAAACACGGTTATTAGGTTAAATTCAACAAATAATTTGAGGTAAAAGGTAGATTTCATGAATTTTCATGTTTGTATCTGGAATTTTTAACTTAACATCTTGAATTCCCAAATTATTATCTTGTATTTTCAACTGATTATCTTGAATTTTCATGTTTTTGTCTTGAATTTTCAACTTACTATCTTGAATTTTCAATTTATTGTTTTGAATTTTCAACTTATTATCTTGAATTTTCAAGTTTTAATCTTCAACATAGAAACCTTTGAAAAAAAATCTGAATGGCCGAAATGGGCTTCCGTATGAAAGTTTTTAAGGATTACAATAGTAATTGACAATTTGATAACTACCAATTAAAATTCATATTTCCTTTTCTTAGTGATACGTTTAAATACAGAGACTGTTTGCAGTAGAATATAACGTTTTAATATTCCATCCAAGAATTAATATCTGACTTCATATTCCTCCTCTCATTATGTTCAAAATCATAATAAAACGGCAGGAAATACAAAAATCACCAGGAATCCACAAATACACATTTAGATAAGATGTTTACACTTCCTCATGCTGTCAGTACTTCGCAAACTTTCAAATGATTATTACATGGTACTTAAAAAAGATTTTTTTACACATGAGTACTTCGAATTATTTAAATCATTCAAATGATAATAACATTTCACTATATAAACATGATAAAAATATATCAGGTTTTTTCATGATTGATATTGACTAATTTCCATACGATGTCACCTCGAGAATGTCACGTTTTGTGTTTAAATCATTCCTTTAATCTATTATCATATTTCAATGGTTGCATGACACATATAGGTACAATTTGTAACGTGTATATTGTGTGTTAAACAGTTCATTAAGGTAAAAAAATTCCCCGAAACCTTTTCCATTACAGATGTGTGCCATTCGACAAAATATCCATGAGCTAAAAGGTCAAAAACTTTAATTTTACCTTAAGCATAGTTTTTTAAACTGCTCATTTCCCACCGTGTGTCATTGCCACAATTATTTCCTAAAATCAGGTTCTAAATGTAGATACTGGATTTTGAAATATTTGTAATTTTTGTAACTCCCATATGAATTACACCATACACTTGTTTAGAAGAGTTTTACTGTGGTGGATCATTCATTTTAAGGTAGTTATAGAACATATTTCTTTTATCAAATCACTGGCCCATGTATCGCTACGTGAGCTATACATATCAAAGGAGAAGATAGATTGATATGATAGTTAATAACAATTTAAAACTCAACATACATAATATATGCATATATTGAATGATATAAATGTATGAACATATGTTAGCAATTATAATGAATAGCAAAAAAATAATGTTACATATCATAATTTAAATGGATACAGTTAGTAGTCAACCTGGTTTTGGTTTAATTCGTATGTTTATAACACTGTAGGGAAACAGGACTGAGAAAGGGGAGGTTTGGGTACACATAAAAGAGTTTAACCCTACCACTGGCTTTGCTAGTGCCGGTTCAAAGTAGGAATGTCCAGAGTTTCTACCATTGTTTACATTTGTCTTTAAATTTGTCTTGTGTTTTTTTCTGTATTGTTCCCTGGCAGATTGTAGCATGAAATTTTCAGTCATTGTAGATGCTTCTTGTTATCCTTTTTATTCTATTTTTAAAGTTTTTATTTCCTTTATATACTATGTCACATAAGTATTTTCGCTCTTCTTGAAATTTATTACAATTTATTATGAAATAGATCTCATTTTCTTATTTCCCAAGACTTCCATTTGTTTACAAACTAGTATTCTTTTCAATTTTTAAGTAACAATCAATTTCAATCCTTCCTTTATGGCACAAGATCAACAAATTGACCACATAAGTTTATAACTCTTTAAAATTTTAATAATTTTCCAAAGCAAAAAAAAAGTGTTTAAACTTGAAATAAGTTTGTTACTTTTCATCTTCAAAACAGTTTTGTTCAGATACGCCACTGATTCTTACTTAAGAGATTGTTTAAAATTGTTGTGTCAAAAATATTAAATTGGTGTTAATACTTAAATAATCTAATATTTTTTATTGTTATTAAATACCGTGAAAATTTGTTGCCATCAGGAATTGATTTACTACAACTAAATCCATTCTTAAGCAAAGAAAACAAAGAATCAAGGTTTAAAAATTCGTGCCAATAACTTATTAAAGATTTCCTAACATCAAAATACTGTTCGAAACTATTAAGTTCAGACAACATTGAAAAATCGACACAGACACTAGGTCCCGAGACTGGTTGGCTCTTGCATAATTTGGTCAAATTACATTATATTGTAAAACTTAATACATTTGTAATAGAAATGAAAAACCACGGTCCTTAACTTTTTTTTGTTGAGAATACAATCATGATAAAAATGAGTAACAAAAGATTTTTTTTTAAATTACCATTTCAATTTTAAGATTTTTTAGGATTTTTGACAAAGTGTTATGAAGACACAATGAGATTTATAAGCGATCTTGAAAAGCATACTCAAGAAGTAAATTTATAATTTATCATTATTATGGAGTTTTCATCCAAAGTATCATTTGAAAATCATATATGCGGTTTAATGTATGGAGTTGGGAATCGGGGACTGGGGCATTTTCAACACTAATGGTATGTACATGTCTCTACTTTTTAAGTTTTTAAGACCTTGAATGGGTTGTACGCATTTTGTATATCATTGTACATCATTGGGTCGTGAATTAACCAGAGATAGTCAGCATCCCTTTTTGTTGCAATAATATATCAACTACATGTATGTATCATCAATCGATATTTTACGAAAGGACATGGAGTAAATGAACATAAGACCATAACATATATGTTAACTCCAATTGCAATAATTTTAATGAGCTGTATGGCCATTTCAGAAATTTATTCCTCATCAGCAGCACTAGAACCCAAACAAAGGAAAACCGTAATTTCAAAATATGCTAAAATGCATAAAATCAAAGGAAATCCGAATAATCAGTAGTATCAAACATAGCTAAGGACGAAACTTCGATGGTGGGAGTTAATCCTTCGGTTGAAGAATTTACATAAATTTAGACAATAGTAATTGAACAAAGTGCACACATGACATCTCATGTACAAGTACACCATATCTAAGAAAAATAAAGAGAATACATCTCTACCACGGGGAATTGTATTTCCAACTCCACACTGCAATAAAAGACAAACTCCTGTATTAAATATTTTACGAAAGGACATGGAGTAAATTAACATGAGACCATAACACATATATTAACTCCAACTGCAATAATTTTAATGAGCTGTATGGCCATTTCGGAAATTTATTCCTCATCAGCAGCAGTAGAACCTAAACAAGAGGCTCTCAAGAGCCAGTATCGCTCACCTTGGCCACGGCTGAGTCATATGCAGTTAAAATAATCCCAATGTTTTAAGGGCATTATTTTCAAATTTGTTAATAGACATTGATGTTATATTATCCTAAGTTAAACTTTATTCCAGACTGGCAGCTATTTTGGATGGTGGTGCAGTCCTGCTGTCACCTTTCTTGAAGGGGACCATTGAGTCTAATTTTGGTTCCAATTAACTTAATATTTTCAGAGTAGAACATCTTTAAATGCTTTCTGAGAGGCTTCTGTTAGGTCTCGAGGTCAAACTATGTTCCCCACTGAGCCATCTTGAATGCGATGCAGACAAGCCAGGCAAATTTTTCAAACAAGAACAACTATGGTCTGTTGTGACCAAGTATGTTTTCATTATTGGCTAAGTTATTTTCTTTTAATGTTTTCCCAATGGGTCAAATGTTAAATCTGTTCCCCGCTGGCAGCAATCTACCATAAAGCAAAGACCTGAAAAACAACTCTTTTGCTGGGCGGCCACCTAAAGACTATTGTGGCCAGGTTTGGTTCCAATTGGCTGAAAAGTTTCAGAGAAGATCTTTGAATGTGTTTTCCCATAGGGTGCAATGTTAAAACTATGTTCCCTGGTGGTGGACATCTTGCATTGGATATAGCAGATCTGAAAAACGACTTTTTTGCAGGGGACCATCTAAGGACTATTGTGGCCAAGTTTGGCTTCAATTGGCTAAGTAGTTTCAGAGGATAATATATTTGAAAGTGTTTTCCCATAGGGTCAAATGTTAAAACTATGATCCCCGCTGGCGGCCATCTTGGATATAGCGCAGATCTGAAAAACAACTTTTTTGCAGGGGACCATCTAAGGACTATTGTGGCCAAGTTTGGTTTCAATTGGCTCCGTGGTTTCTGAGAAGATCTTTGAAAGTGTTTTCCCATATGGTCCAATGTTAAAACTATGATCCCCGCTGGCGGCCATCTTGGATATAGCGCGGATCTGAAAAAACAACTTTTTTGTAAGAGACCATGTAAGGACTATTGTGGCTAAGTTTGGCTTTAATTGGCCCAGTAGTTACTGAGGAGAAGATCTCTGAAAGTATTTTCCCATATGGTCCAATGTTAAAACTATGATCCCCGCTGACGGCCATCTTGGATATAGCGTGGAATTGAAAAACAACTTTTTTGCAGAGGACCATCTAAGGACTATTGTGGCCAAGTTTGGTTTCAATTGGCCGAATAGTTTCAGAGGAGAAGATCTTTGAAAGTATTTTCCCATAGGGTCAAATGTGAAAACTATGATCCCCGCTGGCGGCCATCTTGGATATAGCGCGGATCTGAAAAACAACTTTTTTTGCAGGGGACCATCTAAGGACTATTGCGGCAAAATTTGGTTCCAATTGGCTCAATAGTTTCAGAGGAGATCTTTGAAAGTGTTTTCATATAGGGTCCAATGTTAAATTTATGATCCCCGCTGGCAGCCATCTTGGATATAGCGCTGATCTGAAAAACAACTTTTTGCTAGGGACCATCTAAGAACTATTGTGGCCAAGTTTTGCTTTAATTGGCCCAGTAGTTTCTGAGGAGAAAGTCTCTGAAAGTATTTTCCCATAGGGTCCAATGTTAAACCTATGATCCGCGCTGGCGGCCATCTTGGATATAGCACGGATCTGAAGTACAATTTTTTTTGTAGGGGACCATCTAAGGACTATTGTGGCCAAGTTTGGTTTCAATTGGCTCAGTAGTTTCAGTGGAGAAGATCTTTGAAAGTGTTTCCCAAAGGGTCCAATGTTAAAACTATCATCCCCACTGGCGGCCATCTTGGATTTAGCGCGGTTCTGAAAAACGACTTTTTTGTAAAGGACCATATAAGGACTAATGTGGCCAAGTTTGGCTTTAATTGGCTCAGTAGTTACTGAGGAGAAAATCTCTGAAAGTATTTTCCCATATGGTCCAATGTTAAAACTATGATCCCCGCTGACGGCCATCTTGGATATAGCGAGGGTCTGAAAAAAAATTTTTTGCAGGGGACCATCTAAGGACTATTGTGGCCAAGTTTGGTTTCAATTGGCTCAGTAGTTTCAGAGGAGGAGATCTTTGAAAGTATTTTCCCATATGGTCCAATGTGAAATCTATGATCCCCACTGGCGGCCATCTTGGATATAGCGTGGATCTGAAAAAAAAACAACTCTTTTGCAGGGGACCATCTAAGGACTATTGTGGCCAAGGTTGGTTTCAATCGGCTAAGTAGTTTCAGAGGAGAGGATCAATGAAATTGTTTTCCCATAGGGTCCAATGTTAAATCTATTATCCCGCTGGCGGCCATCTTGAATATAGCGCGGATCTGAAAAACAACTTTTTGTAAGGGACCATATAAGGACTATTGTGGCCAAGTTTGGCTTTAATTGGCCCAGTAGTTACTTAGGAGAAGATCTCTGAAAGTATTTTCCAATAGCCTCCAATGTTAAATCTATGATCCTCGCTAGCGGCCATCTTGGATATAGCGCTGATCTGAAAAACATCTTTTTTGTAAGGGACAATCTAAGGACTATTGTGGCCTAGTTTTGCTTTAATTGGCCCAGTAGTTTCTGCAAGAAGATCTCTGAAAGTATTTTCCCATAGGGTCAAATGTTAAAACTATGATCCCCGCTGGCAGCCATCTTGGATATAGCATGGATCTGAAAAATACTCTTTTGCAGGGGACCATCTAAGGACTATTGTAGCCAAGTTTGGTTTCAATTGGCTAACTAGTTTCAGAGGAGAAGATCATTGAAATTGTTTTCTCACAGGGTCCAATGTTAAATCTATGACACCCGCTGGCGGCCATCTTGGATATAGTGCGGATCTGAAAAACCACTTTTTGTAAGGGACCATCTAAGAACTATTGTGGCCAAGTTTGGCTTTAATTGGCCCAGTAGTTTCTGAGGAGATCTCTGAAAGTATTTTCCCATAGGGTCCAATGTTAAATCTATGATCCCCACTGGCGGCCATCTTGGATATAGCACGGATCTGAAGTACAATTTTTTTTGCAGGGGACCATCTAAGGACTATTGTGGCCAACTTTGGTTTCAATTGGGTCAGTAGTTTCAGAGGAGAAGATCTCTGAAAGTATTTTCCCATAGGCTCAATGTTAAATCTATGATCCCCACTGGCGGTCATCTTGGATATAGCGTGGATCTGAAAAACAACTCTTTTTAGAGGACCATCTAAGGACTTTTGTGGCCACGTTTGGTTTCAATTGGCTAAGTAGTTTCAGAGAAGATCATTTAAATTGCTTTACCATAGGGTCCAATGTTAAAACTATGATCCCCGCTGGCGGCCATCTTGGATATAGAGCGGATCTGAAAAACAACTTTTTTGTAAGGGACCATATAAGGACTATTGGGCCAAATTTGGCTTTAATTGGCCCAGTAGTTACTGAGGAGAAGATCTCTGAAAGTATTTTCCCATAGGGTCCAATGTTCAAACTATGATCCCCGCTGGCAGCCATCTTGGATATAACGTGGATCTGAAAAACAACTCTTTTGCATGGAACAATCTAAGGACTATTGTAGCCAACTTTGGTTTCAATTGGCTAACTAGTTTCAGAGGGGAAGATCATTGAAATTGTTTTCCGAAAGGGTCTATTGTTAAATCTATGATCCCCGCTGGTGGCCATCTTGGATATAGCGCGGATCTGAAAAACAACTATTTGTTAGGGACCATCTCAGAACTATTGTGGCCAAGTTTGGCTTTAATTGACCCAGTAGGTTCTGAGGAGAAGATCTCTGAAAGTATTTTCCCATAGGGTCCAATGTTAAACCTATGATCCCGCTGGCGGCAATCTTGGACATAGCACGGATCTGAAGTACAACTTTTTTGCAGGGGACCATCTAAGGACTATTGTGGCCAAGTTTGGTTTCAATTGGCTCAGTAGTTTCAGAGAAGATCTTTGAAAGAGTTTTCCATAGGGTCCAATGTTAAATCTATGATCCCCGCTGGCGGCCATCTTGGATATAGCGCGGATTTGAAAAACAACTTTTTTGTAATGGACCATCTAAGGACTATTGTGGCCAAGTTTGGCTCTAATTGGCCCAGTAGTTTCTGAGGAGAAGATCTCTGAAAGTATTTTCCCATAGGGTCCAATGTTAAAACTATTATCCCCCTTGGCGGCCATCTGGGATATAGCACGGATCTGAAGTACAACTTTTTTGCAGGGGACCATCTAAGGACTATTGTGGCCAAGTTTGGTTTCAATTGGCTCAGTAGTTGCAGAAAAGATCTTAGAAAGAGTTTTCCATAGGGTCCAATGTTAAATCTATGATCCCCGCTGGCGGGAAAAACAACTTTTTTGTAAGGGACCATCTAAGGACTATTGTGGCCAAGTTTGGCTCAAATTGGCCCAGTAGTTACTGAGGAGAAGATCTCTGAAAGTATTTTCCAATAGGGTCAAATGTTAAAACTATGATCCCCGCTGGCGGCCATCTTGGA
>MJUU01057566.1:42653-82178 GCA_002080025.1 Modiolus philippinarum | reverse complement strand
GATCCTTTCCAAAGATTGCAATTTTGTTCTGATCTGACAAAAAACATGACTGCCAGCATGGAACTTAGGTTTATCATTGAAACTTATGAGAAAACTCACATTTTCATCTTCTCCTCTAAAATCACTGAAGCAAATTCAACCAAACTTTAAAGGTAAAATGTACTAAAGATCCTTTCCAAAGATTGCAATTTTGTTCTGATCTGACAAAAAACATGACTGCCAGCATGGAACTTAGGTTTATCATTGAAACTTATGAGAAAACTCACATTTTCATCTTCTCCTCTAAAATCACTGGAGCAAATTCAGCCAAACTTGAGAGGAATTAAGTACTAAACGTCCTTAACAAAGATTGCTCATTACATTCAGATCTGATAAAACACATGGCAGCCAGCACGGAATTATGGTTTAACATTGGACCCCATTGGAAAATCACATTTTCATGTTTTCCTCTAAGGACGGAGGCAAATTCAACCAAACTGTAATGGAATGATGTACTAAAGGTCCTTTACAAAAATTACTGATTTTATTTCAATCTGACAAAAAACATGGCCGCCAGCGCGGAACTTAGGTTTAACATTGGACCCTATTTGGAAAAGTGACATTTTAATCTTCTCCTCTGAAACTACTGAAGCAAATTCAACCAAACTTTACAGGAATGATGTACTAAAGGTCCTTAACAAAGATTGCTCAGAGAAAAAACATGGCCGCCAGCACAGAACATAGTTTAACATTGGAGCCTATGGGAAAATCACATTTTCATCTTGCTCTTCTGAAACCACTGAAGCATTGAATTCACCAAAGCTTTACAGGAATGATGTACTAAAGGTCCTTAACAGGATTACTCATTTCACTCCAATCGAATAATAACATGGCTCCAAGCAGGAAACATAATTTAACATTGGTTGGACCCTATGGGAAAATCATATTTTCATCTTCTCCTCTGAAACCACTGAGGCAAATTCAACCAAACTTTAAAGGTATAATGTACTAAAGATCCTTTCCAAAGATTGCTATTTTGTTCTGATCTGACAAAAACATGACTGCCAGCATGGAACTTAGGTTTATCATTGAAACTTATGAGAAACTTATTTAGATTCTCCTCTAAAATCACTGAAGCAAATTCAACCAAACTTGAGAGGAATTAAGTACTAAACGTCCTTAACAAAGATTGCTCATTACATTCAGATCTGATAGAAAACATGGCAGCCAGCACGGAATTATCGTTTAACATTGGACCCCATTGGAAAATTACATTTTCATGTTTTCCTCTGAAAGGACGGAAGCAAATTCAACTAAACTGTAATGGAATGATGTACTAAAGGTCCTTTACAAAGATTACTGATTTTATTTCAGTCTGACAAAAAACATGGCCGCCAGCGCGGAACTTAGGTTTAACATTGGACCCCCCGGCACCTGGATCGGTTTTCAGGGGCTTCGGCTACAGAGCTGCCGGGCGCGTCCCCAGTTGGTGGATAGGGGAATGCCCTGTCTATGCTGGGTAGTCAGGTCATAAGACGGAAAGCCTGACCGCGAACCATTGTAGCCAAACTGTATGGAGAAACGCCATGCTCCATGCAGTATAAAGACCCCTTCTATATTTCTCTAAAGAGAGCAGACGCACTGGGTGTCGTATGGAAGGCTTAATTTCCTGCCCCTACCCATTTCTCCCCTTTTCAAGTGGCAATCAAAAGTCGTTATCCCGGTTGTCCTTTCCACCTATATTTCTTTCTTCTTTTACTTACAATTGTTTTCAATTGATTAACTTGTTCTCGTCCTGATATAGCTGAAATATTGCTCATTGGACGTTAAACTCTAACTAATCAATCAATTAACATTGGACCCTATTTGGAAAAGTGACATTTTAATCTTCTCCTCTGAAACTGCTGGAGCAAATTTAACCAAACTACTGGAATGTGTATGGAAGGTAATTTACAAAATTTACTCATTTCATTTCGATCCGACAAAAACATGGCCTCCAGTGCATAACATAGTTGTAGCCCGGTATGTGAAAGCCATACTTTTCATTATTTAGTTTCTCTGAAACTAAACAAATTTAACTAAAATGCATTGGAATGATGTATTAAAGGTCCTTTGCAAAGAGTTATAACTCATTTCAATAGGATCAAGCAAAAAAACCTGTGCCAATGGAGAAGATAGCTTAACATTAGACCTAATTGGTAAAATACATCTTTTTTGGTCATGCATGGCATAGAAGCATTTTGTCAGGTGAGCGATACAGGATCAGTCTCTGAGCCTCTTGCTTTACTACATGTATGGCTTTACATATTATTTGATTCTAATGCTGCTTATGGGAGGTTACTCCTTGAAACACGTATACAGCATAACGGTATTAACTATTAATTATGCAACTTTAGTATTATTGCATTTTGAAACCATTGGGCCGATGCCACTGCTGGTGGACCAGAGGTCCCGAAGGTATTTACCAGTCCAAAAGTCAAGACTAATCTGACATGAAAATTTAACCTTGCGTTTTTAGAAATATGCTGCTTTTATCAAAATTCTAACCCCTTAAAAAACTGAGGCTTCATCCCGTGAATGGCACTCGTTGAATGTCCTTGGTACTGGATTTGTCCTCCTATTCCGATATTGTTGGTAATGAGTACTCCTTTTTTACTACTTTAGGGTTATGGCTTTCCATAATATTTGATTCTAATGCCGCTGAGAGGTTCCTCCTTGAAACACGTGTACAGCATAACGAAATTTACTGTTAATTATGCAACTTTGGTATTATAGTATTTTTTTTTCGTAAAATATTTTTTTTGTTTTATTATCATTGGTTCAAACTGTATCCCACAATTTTTCTGCGATAGAAATTATTGTCTTAGTAGTAATCACCGAATCTTTTTCGTAGTATAGGTATCAAACCACCAATTCAACCCAATTCAACCAATCAGAGTTGGAACGTATGAGAAAATAGACCTTTTGAATCTAAAGATACACTCTTGCACCTTTAAAACTATTCGGAGAAATTTGATGAATGATGCACCCATTTAAACATTGATATATTATGTTTATTTCAATATCAAGGTCAATTGAGCAGGTACAATTTTAGATCACTTACAGGAGGGGAATTCCCAATGACTATTTTTGCTCAATGTTGTGACGTCGTGGTACGTATTTATAGGTGGCTTTCCCCGACACACCGGGAATCTGTTAGAAGGCTTTAAAGGTATGATGAAAATTTGTAGAGCAGGTATGTTCCTTTCACGACAGGTATGGTCTAGTGAAGGTTAAACTTAAGATAAATTGTCCAGGGAGGTTTGAAAATTCCAAATTTAGTTGAAAATGTTGAAGAAATGAATTAGTTGTTTCACACCTTAAGTCAAAACTTGCTAAAATTTTGAAACATGTCTTATAAAGTTGTTAATAGCTTAAACTGATGCAAAACATGTATGTATGATGAATTTAGGGTAAAGATTTAAGTTTCAGCCAGCTGGTGCCACAATTTTGGCCAAAAACAACTGTTTTGTAATAATTCGGCATTTTGACAGTGAAATGCCATTTCAGCCATTTTTATGATTTTGTGCAAAATTAGAAAGGTTAAAACTGTGTACATCAAATGCAGGCTGATTTTACAAAAGAATTTGTCACTGTTTTGAATATATGCTCAATTTTTACAAATTACATGTCAATCGGTGTCCCGGACAAATGCGGTAACTTTGACTGAGATGCCTCATATAAAAATCTGTCTGATTTGTATACAATAATTTATTTAAACAGGAATTTTTCTTATATATGCAGTTTGATGGGAACATGAACCTCAGAAATAAAAAAAATATCGTGCTGTTCCTCTACTAAACAGTGTAAAATTGTCATTTTAGGGTCCCACAGTGTCAAAACAAGAGCCAAGTCAAAATTTTATCATCTGATTTTGGGAAAATATTTTTGACTTTGCCTCACCTTTCATAAATTTGCATTTATTTTATTATGTCATTTTCTCTAAATATTATATATTTAATCACCCGAATGGAAATAAATACACCTGGATGGATTTTCAGTAGTTTTAATACTATTATTGTACCTCTTCATATCGGGCTTTTCTGCTTACTTGCAAACCTAATATTCTTCAGAAGCTCAAAAAATAAACAAAACTGGTTTACCCCTGTCTTCTTGACCTTTTTGCATCAATTTTTTCATTTAGAATGCTATTTCTATGACCACAACCAAAGCTAAGACCATTTTAAGCGCCAAAAATTCACCTCAGAAGCACCTTCTCAAAGTGGGTGATCGTGACATTTTGAAGCATAATTTCATAATTTTAAAGGCATCTTTGAACATTTGAAACTTCATTTTGATTGAAAAATACTCTAAGGGCTTAGTATTAAACATGGGATGTGATTCATTATATAAAAGACGTATTTTTGGTTTTGTGTCCATG
Source organism: Modiolus philippinarum (assembly GCA_002080025.1). NCBI lineage: Eukaryota > Metazoa > Mollusca > Bivalvia > Mytilida > Modiolidae > Modiolus > Modiolus philippinarum. The sequence continues at coordinate 77,779 of MJUU01057566.1, read as the reverse complement.
TTTAACATCTATGAGTGATTGTGGTTTATCAAAGCACTGAAAAAAACTAAATCTGTGTTTTTTTTAATAGGAAAAATTCAGAAAAGGAATTTATTTTCCTTCTCCAATTCTCAGCGTGTTAACCCAGTTGGTAAAAAATACGTATTATTTTTAATCCACACGTTGGTTAAATTTCTGTGTGATGTTTCCCGCAACGTTTCATTTCATTCATAAAGTCTATTGTGACGTCATCGTTACTAGGCTTTCAGATAGCGCGGCTATCCGTGCTGAACCATTAAATATGCACTTGAAACATAGTAAAAGTCATTGGAGAAACAATATATTCTTCCGTTTGCTCGTGGATTACGATATCTCTCCATTCTCGACAGGTAAATTCAGATTTTAACATGCTCGCTAAAGCTCGCATGTTGAAAATCACAAATTTAACTACATTGTATCTGGAACTGGAGAAATATCGTAATCCATTTGATCCGGAAGGATATACTTTATGTATACAATTTGGAAATTAACTAACAACATGACAAAGTGCAGCAATTACACTGGGATTATGTTAAGGTATCAATTGAGCAGATGTAATTGGGGGGGGGGGAATTCCCAATGACTATTTTTGCGCAATGTTGTGACGTCGTGGAACGTATTTATAAGTGGCTTTCCCCGACACACCGGGAATCTCTAAGAAGGCTTTAAAGGTATGATGAAAATTTGATATAATGTAGAGCAGTTATGTTCCTTTCACGACAGGTATGGTCTTGGGAAGTTTAAACTTAAGATAAATTGTCCAGGGAGGTATGAAAACTCCAAATTTTAGTTGAAAATGTTAAAGAAATGAATTATTGGTTTCACACCCTTTATGTCTATGAATGGTGATCATCATTCAAATCACTCCTAATTTTGACGGCCAGTTACTTTTATCGAAAGAAGTCAATTTTGTTTGACCCTATCCTTGTTCAACCATTTGTACCCTAAATTGATTTCGGTGACCCTTTATAAAATGTATTTCATTAAAGCGGAATTACTATTCATTTTTGGAGAACAAAAATGTTGGATACGTTTTGATAATATCACATTTTAAAGATTTTTGTACTATTTTTCTGCACGATTTGCATAGATTACATTCAAATACAACATAATTTATGAATGATTTAACCTGTCATATTAAAACATATGTAACATTAAAAATACAAAACGATTTTCATTCAATTGAATATCAAAATACCGAAGTTACCGTGAATTTAGGTTCTGCATATGCTCATTTCGACAACTTATGTCTCTTTAGTGCAGATAGAATAAAACATTTTTAAGTCCATAAACCGAAATATGTAAAAGCTGAGAGGCGACAAATTACCAATACGATCTAAAACGGAAAGCCAAAATCAGCTAAGGACAGAGCTATGCAAGAGGGAGATACTCATGAAATCATGAATCGTTTGATGCATTTCCATGAAAAATTTTCACGGAATCGGTAACATTATTGCTAAAGCGTCTATTACCTTAAAGTAGATAGAGCCTAATAAAAATCCTGTACATATGAAAAAGAAAGGAAATGGGGTAAATGTCAAGGAGACAACATCCCATATCCAGGTTAAAACGACCAAAAACAAAACATCTAGGGGTCACCATATGGTCTTCAACGCAGTGAGGAACCTCACACCATATAGTAAGCCCTAAATGGCCCCGAAAAGGTAAAAAAGTGAATAAATCAATGGAAACAAACCACATCCAATAATCCAAATATCAAGAAACTAAAATTTTATAAGAAGAGAAGGACAAGCCAATGACCCAACATATTCTTGACTTGGGACAGACGCAAAAGTTGCGGTGGGGTTAAACTCGTTTTCTTGGATTCAAACCCTGCCCCTATGTGTGGTGAATGGCTGAAAATAAATAAACAAAAAGACTCGCAGTAAAAAGCAAACTAGAAAAAAGTCCAACTTACCAAGACGAGTACCCTTGTTTTTCCTGTTGTAGGTTATTTTATATTTCTCAAGGTGTCTGCAGGATATTATTTTCCTACTATAGAATTTTGTGAAATTTTCTATGTAAAAACACAATTGTATTGTTGTTAAAAATATGAAATATGAAATAAAAGTTGGGGGTCGCCGTGCATTTAAGCGAAAACCTGAAATTTAAAATTTAAAAGTTTTACACAGAAATGATGGGGAAAATGATTATATTATGATTATATTAGAGGAAAGCTTTAAGAATCAATTATTGATTTTATTAATACTTTTCGTGTGTTTCGAAATCATTATATAGTTTACGCGTAAAAAAAAAAATAGAGGTCATTGTTGATGCGTTATGTAAAGCCAGCGTTTAAGTGAACGTTTTTGTAACAAAAATGTTGTAAAAGTGATGTGAAATTTTTTTTAAATACTTTGGAACTTTCTGTACACTTTAAATTTTTCTTAATCAATGAAACCTAAATGAACAATGGTACGATTGTATTTTGATTTATCACATTGGCTGTAGGGGGAATGTTTAGATCCAATAAAACTAGTTTAACCCCGCCACAGCAGGTTTGCGCCTGTCCTAAGTGAGGAATTTATCAAGCCTTTGTGTGTCTTGTCCTTTTTCTAGTTAGTTTACTTTATGTCTACAGGAGTCTAGGATGATGTTTATTTCGCTGGACTTGATTGCTCTTTGTTCAGGGGCCGACTCCGACCTGCCGTTGGGTGTGGGGTTTTCTCACCGTTCATTTAAGATATTATGGTGGCTTTGAGTTGTTATTACTCCCCTTTGGGTCGTTGCCTCTTTGACACATTCCCCGTTTCCCTTCTTTTTTCTAAGTATAAGACAAAAATGGCGGAATAATACCACTGAGACACCTTAACCAACTTGTTAAAAAAGAATTATACATGTATGTTCCCATTCATCATTTTCTGTTATATCAGACAACATGCTTATTATTAAGTTTTCATAAAAAATAACTTGCAGATATACAGATCTTCTTTCTTTATGATATACAAGACAAAAAATTTTGTAGGTATTATTGACCAGAAAATATCGTGATCGGATTTTGCGTTCCAGAGTTACTGCTCTTAAATTAAGCAAAATCTGTACATTTTATGGTTTCTCGATGATAACTTCAGTTTGCTAAGAGGGAAGATTTTGATCGTGATTTGAATTATTGCCCTTGATATAGGCAAAATCTGTAAATCTATCGATTCTGATAATATCAGTTTGCTTTGAATGAAAGTATTTTAGGTCAATGCTACTAATTATAAAATATTTTGACCGTAATCAGATTTCGTGTTCAAGATTTCGGCAAAATCTAAGGTTTATAAATACGTATTATTTATGTTTGTCTCTTGTTTGCATTATTGTTTTTCTAGTGCAGTTCGCTTATAAACTGTGGCACTGATCGAGTTCCCGGCCATTGTAGGTGTTTACTGTCATCTTGTTTTTGCAGGCCGTGCGCGGTCCCGGCGTATGAATAGGCCCTCAGCATCCTCTGAGCTTGGAGTATGAGTCTTCCTAACAGGGGCCCGGCATATGGATCGGTTTCAGGGGCTCCGGCTACAGAGCTGCCGGGCGCGTCCCCAGTTGGTGGATAGGGGAATGCCCTGTCTATGCGGGGTAGTCAGGTCATAATACTGAAAGCCTGACCGCGAACCATTGTAGCCAAACAGTATGGAGAAATGTCACGCTCCATGCAGTATAAAGACCTCTTCTATATTTCTCTAAAGAGAGCAGACGCACTGGGTGTCGTATGGAAGGCTTAATTTCCTGCCCCTACCCATTTCTCCCCTTTTCCAGTGGCAATCAAAAGTCGTTAGCCCGATTGTCCCTTCCACCCTTATTTCTTTCTTCTTTTACTTACAATTTTTTGAATTGATTAACTTGTTCTCGTCCTGATATAGCTGAAATATTGCTCATTACACGTTAAACTCTAATCAATCAATCATCCTATTTTTGTAATAAAATTAACGAGTATTTGTCTCTTCCAAACGTTTAGATTTTATCTGCACTGAAGAGACATAAGTTGTCGAAATGCGCATATGCAGAAATTAAATTTACAGTAACTTCGGTATTTTGTTATTTGCACGTGCACATCTCTGTCCCTTGGTGATTTAGGCTTTTGCTTTTGGATCCTATATGTTAGTATGTTCTTTGTCAACTTTTACAAATATTTTGGTGAGTGGATTTAATAATTGTCTAATTTTATGTGCAATGACGAGACAGTTGTCGAAATGGCCATATGCAGAAACTTGAATCACAATTACTTTTGTATTTTGTTATTTATTACGCCAAAATTTCTATAAATTGACTCGATATGAGCGCTTTGGTTGTTTATATTTATTGTTTTAGTACTATTAATCTTTTTGTCATGCAAAGGATGACAGAAATTGGAAGAACACTTTGCTAGTCCAGTCAATGTTATGTTAGATGACGATCTCGATTCCATGAAATAAGCAAGCATGGATATAGCGTTGCTCAACATTTCACACTTAATGCCGGTCAAAGCGGTACTTGGGACCGTTTCGAATTCGCTATGAAATACACACATAGCTAATTGTTTAAAGCCTCGTCCCGACTTTAAGATGAAAAACCAACATAACGGCGTTTTTTAATTGCTTTGTTTTATAATTCAATTTTAGAGACTGTCTTATGCTATGAGCATTTGCACCATACCCTTTCTTAAATTAATCAAATATTTTTCTGTTGTTATTGAAGCTTGGATTCAACTGGCTGCAAACTCATTGTCTCCTAAATAATCATATTTGCTGTAAACAAATAACATGATGTCAGGGTCTCATCCAAGGTTTTACCAGGCGTATAATATTAAAAACATGGGGCTATAAAATAAAATAAATACCAATTAAAATACGATATAAAATATCCTTTCGTAAACATACGTATATAATATGAAAATTAGCTCCTTAATCTGAATTGTAATCCCATATCAAACCTATAAAACATTTTTTTGTGCCGAGGAACATTATACTAAAATTTCATAATTATCTGTAAACCAAATCATTTTTTTTTCACAGACACCACACCATAATCGGCCTTACATTTAAGGAATCACATAAAATGACCACGAAGCAAATTAGGCTTGCCTAAATAACTTGTTTTTGTACTTTTATGTGTTGATGTTATCAAAACAGAAAATTAACCCAAAAATGAAAAAAAAATGTGAATCAAAACGTTTGCAAATATATTACACAGTAGACAACGAATTTTTTAACAATAGTAGTTCATGTACAAACATCAGACGCAACTTTCAAAATCAGTACATAAAACGTTTAGTGGGTAATACTAGCTTCAAATGTGAATTGACATACAGCATGAAGATCGAATAGGAGACCCATCCGACACTCGAAATAATCACTTTCATTCTAGGCAAAATAACTTTTGTAAGGAGACCTTGTAAAATTGAGAAATAATTCATGGGTGCCGGTGGTTTGTTGGAGATTTACATATAGGTGTCCATTATTTTCGTTAATAGAGAGGTTGAGCAGCACTACTTGTACGTTAACGTCTACGTGTACTACAAATTTCCCGCTTATTACGTCATCATTTCTGTGCGGTCACATGGTTCACGCTTCTTCTACAAGTGGCAGGAAACGTGTAAGACGACGTTCACAAGTAAGTACTTACGTGTGATATTTTAACGCCATTGTAGAGGTTTAACTTCTTGATAAAATACACCTCAATAGACATTTAGATATATTTTTTCATATTCATGCACTTTCCAGAGTTTTCTTTCTGGTATATTCGGTTTAATAAAGTGCAAAAGGTACCTTTTTTGTAGCTTTAATCACAGCATGGTGTAATGGCGCGCTATGAAAAATATTGCATCATCCTTCTTGATACTAGTTTAAATAAATATATTCAATGTTTTACCCCTCAAAAGAATTCGTCGATTAAAAGAAATAAATTATTGTACACTAACACAGGTTTAGATCCGGAAATATAGACATAAAAGCGTATAGATAGGGGATTACCCATGCATGCCACCATGTGTCTTGTGCCACAGAAAGGGGCTTGGTGGAACCAGGTGTATAGAATAAAAGATTTGCAAAACTGAGCACTACTTCAGTATTTTCATTGTATTTCTATTTTGTTTACAAACAAAACTTAGCACTGTAACTCGTTTTCGTCCCAATTCATAATGAAGAGGGCGGGGTAGGATGTACACCATACCTAAATCGGTCACCATTCGGTATTACAGCTAGGTGGGTTAAAATCTTCACCAATGTTAAGAAGCGTAACTACTGTACAGTTTTAATTCATCTTTTATGAGAAATTATGTTGATTCAGTAAGTTTTGATACCCCTCCTCACCTAGGCTATGACTATTTTGATTAGATCAACAATATTATAATCTTTTATGATTGTAAATCTACAAAAAATGAAATTAAAAACATTCTTTTTATATGTTGTACAACAGTAAAATGAGGTAGGGGACAAAAATAGCCTCTGAAAATGTCTGATGCACATTTTACCTCGTAAAAACGAATGTTAGTACAGCAGGTGCCCCTTTGTAATAAATTTATGTTGCATAGGTTAAGTTTTATTTGTTTGATAATATCATAAGTTCATAAGTAATGAACAAAATACACATTTTCATATTTAGTGTGGTCTTACCAGTTAAAGGATTTCAATTACATTGGTTCAAATATATAATTAGTCTGAATATGAATCACATGCTGGAGGATACTATATTCTGGGCTGAGGACATTCATTGCTCGACTCTTAAGGGTGTAATTTGAATTTTTGGCTTACCTGATCTACATCATTTTTATTACAGACTGGGAAAATGTCACGGAAAACACAAGTCAGATTTCACTGTAAATGTTGACATAAACTTCTTAAGGAAGTCCTGGCAGAAAATCCATTTGAGGACAGATCTAAATGGACAAGTATTGCATCAAGCATGAAAACAGACAACTTCAATATATAACCTCGTAGAGCTCGTGAAAGGACACAACTTTTATTGACACAGTTTAGAAAGGAAGAGAGAGAGAGGCATTGCATAGGTATTTTTTGGTTAAACTATTTCTTTTGTTAATAAATTATTTCATTTAGGCAAAATATAAATACAACACTTGCCCTCCACAAAAAAGTGCGCTCTAGTATGGACAAGAAATCAACATTGCCGTATACAAATAACAGAGAAATGCCAAATTTCCATGAGAAGTGATACCTTTGGGCTAATTCAGATGTCTCACAAACTGATATATTCTTTATTCAAATACTTATAACCCATTTGGGTTGTAGTACATCACATTTATAAGAACAAAACATAAAAGAATTAATGTTTATTGTTTACAATATAAAACAGTTACTTGTCTCCTCTCCTCAGTTCTAATGACTGTTTTCATTTGTTCAGAGGTTGACGGATTTAGTATGATAGTCAACTTTTTTAACTGATTCAGGGAATTAAAATTTAGATGAGATTTCATATAATATTCTAAAAGTTGCTTTCTACAAGATTGATTAATTGCACAATTAAAGAAGAAATGTTCCTCATTGTCCAAGACTTTACATGTTTTACATAGTCTGGGTATCTTATAGTATCTACCAGTTTCTATTAACAACTCATGGTCACTAACTCTAAATTTTGTTATGAGTTTTCTGTTTTCCTTATTGGGATGAGATAAATAATCTATTTTTTCATTATTTATTTTTGGGGTTTTATACAGAAAATTTTTATTTTGTTCATTTAATTTAGCAATTTTATCACTTATCGGGTTTTTATAATGTTCAGTAACAGAATATACATTTTTGTAGATAAATTAGAATGTTTAATGGATGAACGTTCTCATGGATTTCTTATTTAATTGATTAAATCTATTTGATTACCATATATATTTTGCATTGATTACTTGATTATTATCAAACCCAATTCTTGATTCTATTTGATCTACATATTATATGAAAGTAAATCTGCTAAAATTACATCTTTTTTAGTATATATTCACTAATATGATCATATGTACAAAATCAATGATTACTTGATTCCCAGATATATCCCAAGGATGGAACCTTGTTATAACATCTTATATCCATATTAGATATACCATTAAATTATTCCATGATATTTCGCCATTGATCTTTCTCTTGTCTCCCATCCCCTCTCTTCTTATCCTCATTCCTTTCTCCTGGTCTCCCTTTCATGGTCCTTTTGTAAACATATTTTGTTCAGCATAATAAACATTGGCACAATATCTCATCCTTTATAATCTGTCACGCATTTCTCCTTTCTTGCCTTCTCCTTTTCTTACACAACTTTCTCCCCCTCTCCTTTTCCCTCCCCTTTCTCCCGGTCTATCTTTCCTCGAAATTTGTCTCAGCTTGACCAGGTCAAACATTGTGGTATTTTAACTGATTGTTTGCTACTGACAAAATGCTACATATGTAAGAATATACACAACACTGTCAAAAATGCTACATTATATCAGAATACACAACAATTGCCTGTTTGCTTTCATATTTGATGACAATGTGTTTTCTTCAACAAAGAAGGTCATAACTGATATGTACTTTACAAACCCGGGGACAAATTTATTGAATTGACTCAAAATATTAACTCCATCCATCGTTTTTTTGTCCTTTGCTATATTTGATATCACTAATTATTCGGATTTCGTTTGGTTTTATGCATTTTAAACATTTTTTGAAATTATGGATTTCCTTTGTTTGGGTTCTAGTGCTGCTGATGAGGAATAAATTTCCGAAATATTAAAATCATTGCAGTTGGAGTTAACATATGTGTAATTGTGTCATGTTCATTTACTCCATTTCCTTTCGTAAAATATTTAATACAGGAGTTTGTCTTTTATTGCAGTGTGGAGTTGGTAAAACAATTCCCCGTGGTAGAGATGTATGCTCTTTATTTTTCTTAGATATGGTGTACTTGTACATAAAATAATATCTCATGTGTACACTTTGTTCAATTACTACTATCTGAATTTATGTAAATTCTAAAACCGAAGGATTAACTCCCTACATCGTAGTTATGCCCTTAGCTATAGTTGGTCTTACTGATTATTCGGATTTCGTTTGGTTCTATAAATTTTAAACATTTGGGTTCTAGTGCTGCTGATGAGGAAAAAATTTCCGAAATGGCCATACAGCTTATTAAAATTGTTGCACTTGGAGTTAACATATGTGTTATGGTCTCATGTTCATTTACTCCATATCCTTTCGTAAAATATTTAATACAGGAGTTTGTCTTTTATTGCAGTGTGGAGTTGGTAAAACAATTCCCCGTGGTAGAGATGTATGCTCTTTATTTTTCTTAGATATGGTGTACTTGTACATGATATAATATCTCATGTGTACACTTTGTTCAATTAATACTATCTAAATTTATGTAAATTCTAAAACCGAAGAATCGTAGTTATGCCCTTAGCTATAGTTGGTCATACTGATTATTCGGATTTCGTTTGGTTCTTTAAATTTTATACATTTTTTGAAATTATGGATTTCCTTTGTTTGGGTTCTAGTGCTGCTGATGAGAAATAAATTTCCGAAATGGCCATACAGCTCATTAAAATTGTTGCAGTTGGAGTTAACATATGTGTTATGGTTTCATGTTTATTTACTCCATATCCTTTCGTAAAATACATGTTATTTTTATGCCCTAATGACAAATTTGATAAAAACAACAGCAATTTCATAAAAAAATTGCATAGAAATAATATTATTTGTATTTGTAAGTTATAAGTTTTCTTTAATTATATCAATTGAGTTTTAATCTTAGCGTTAGATACATAAGTTTTAAAAGTTGACGTCTACAGCTTATTTGTGTTACATTAAAATTAAAAATTTATGAATAATAAGTAAATCTGTTATCTCATGATGAGACTGCCCATTAAGTTTTGATTTGATCTGCACTGAGGAGACATAAGTTGTTGAAATGCGCACATGCAGAAACTAAATTCACAGTAACTTGGGTATTTTATTATTTATATACTGGTATGAAATTATATTTTAAATTTGTATTTCTCCTCAGGACGTTGTTTAAGTCAGATATAACAAAGTTGCAACGTATAGTTTTGTTAGTTCCGCAAAAATCCATTGTTTTTAAATTATCTTCCGATTGAAACTCATAGCTTGCATGAATTTTCCCCTTGAAACTTCTATAATTGAGAATAGCCCAGTGGGAAATATAATTGTCCTGAAGAAAGAACAATTGTTCCCATAGTAATTTTGAAAATCTGAGAACTGCGCGAATTTATTCATCTACACTGCTGCTTTATAACACTGATTACTATACCCCTATTCGACGAGTGAGGAGGTATATTAATTATTGGAATAGGTTGACCGTCCGTCCATCTTCATTTTGTCTGTCCGTTAATCCATCTGAAATTTGTCGTTACAAATGTTCCATGAAATGGAAGTGGAAATTTGCACTCTGGTTAAATCTGTTGCTCTACGATATCAACTTCCTGTTTGACAAATAATAACAAAACAAAAACCCTTTTTCATTTTAGAGGTTACACAACCACCAGTGAAGAAGCCTAGAGGTAGCAATAGTGTTATCTCTTTTCTAAAGGAAAAAAATGAAAACGAACTAAAGGCTAAAGCAGAGGAGATCGTATTACGTAGAGAAGAGCTTCAGCTTCAGAGAGACAAATTTGGGCTTGAAAAGGAGGAAAGAAGGCAGAGACTTCAGCTTGAACAGTAGGAAAAAGCAATGATGCTACAAATCTTTAAACAATGCATTAAAAAGTGATAAATACATTTTTCGTTTCTGATAAATAAATTGTAATGGTCAGATAATTTTTTCCAGTATTTTAGTTTTTGTTTCAAATCGCCCAATTTTCAGAAAATTTTTTAAAGGTTTTAAAATTGCTTGTCTGCTTCTGAACAACAAAAGTACATGTATGCTTAATTTCATGTGAAATATCAATTTGTTACAATTACAGCTACGGGTATTCGATAATGTACAATTACAATTTGAACCAAACATACATGTATGGGTGTCTTTTGTTTATTGAATAGTCAATAGATATCAAGCTGCAAGGGAAACAAATTAATGACATTTATTCTAAGCAATAAAGAAATATGGAGTAAATGCACATGAGACAAAGTCTCTACAAATACATAATAAAGCAAAGCAACGGAACAACACTTTTATTGCTGTTCTTAAATTTTCATTACATAAAGAAAATGTCTTGGAAAATGGATTAGTAAGCAAATGCAAAATATTTATGAACAAATAAAGGGATTTGAAGTAAATTTATATTGGACAAAATTCCTATATAAATGCATGGTAAGATTAAGCAAATGGAACAACGCTTTCATTGTTTTTATAACCCGCCACACCAAGTGGCGAGGTATTATGTGATACCCTCAGTCGTGTGTTCGTCCGTCCGTCCGTCTGTCTGTCTGTCTGTCTGTCCGTCCGTCCCCCGAAGGTTTCCGACTGATAACTTTTGAACGAAATTACACAAGGTCTTCAAACTTGGTATACAAGTTCGATTTTGGATTCAGAGGTCCAAGGGCTTCTGGAGTTATGCCCCTTGAAGCTTTGAATTTTTTCAAATTTTAGGGTTTGTGAAAAGTGGCGGGGTATCATGTAATGCATCATTACTATTTTTCTTCATTTGAATTCACCATGAGGTCTTCAACAAAGAGAGAACACCCCTACGTCATAGTAAGTTCAAGACGGCCCCTAGCACCAGTTTAAGCGAAATTCACTCGCTAAATGTTGAACGACGGTACAGTACCCATGTATTCTCTTTGTCATGGATGCGGGGTCGTCAAGAAACATAACACATCGGGCAAAGTACTCTTACAAACACTATCGTTTCGATAGCATCATTTTGTTATTTCCTTTGAAATTTAGTAGCTGATTTTTCACATGTATACACCATAAGCTAGCAAAGGCAGAAGCGAAAATAAAGATCAAAGAGCAAATTCATGAATAAAAATAATACAGAGGCAGTGCAAATGGAGACAATAAACATGGAGACTTGTCAAAGATAAAAAAAAATGCAAAATGAGCAGGAATCCCATAAAATTAAAGCACTCCGGAGAGATAAGCATTGTCAGCTCCACGTGTGGCACCAATCACTCCAAAGGCACTGAAATATTTTAGAAGAACATTTGTTGATGGGCCAGAAAACAAATTAAGAGACTAAGTAAAACACCACAATCAATGTTATTGAAACAATTTAAAATATTGGCAGGATTTGTGAAGCACAAAAAATGTCCTAAGTTTTCGGAAGTGTCTTATATACAACAAAAACATGCATCTAGTTTTCAAATAAAAGAAATGTATCTAATGATTGGATTTAGACACTTTTGTATACTCAACAAAATGGTGTAACTCGTGTTCTGTATTGTTTACTCTTAAATAGACTTCCAACTACACATGAATCAAATGAACAATTACATTTCGTAAATTATACCGAGAGATAATCATCAAGTGCTGGAGGATCTAATTCGAAAAAAAGCACCGGTCTCACTTCCATATAAGCAACTATCGCAGTTTGTCAATATTGCACCAACAATATAGTATTTTCCAACTGGTTGCAAGTAAAGTTTATAATTTTAAGTCTTAGAATGGAAACAAGGAGATGATTTTAACAAAGGTCCATTCAACAGAAATCCGCACGGCAGACATTCTTTTATTGAAAATGCTCTGTTCTTCGGTCAAATTAGCCCCTTTGAATGGGGCAAGAAGCTGCGGGCGAAGTGGATAAGCTGGGTCTCCGTACAAAGAAAATATGCTTCCACCCGCCCTTGTCATTTTGTTCTGTAATTTTTCAATTAGTCCACTTATTCTAAGCATACCAGAATCATGGCGACAACCTTCAACGGGACCAAACAGGTTTACTATCAAAAGCCCCTTTATTAGATATAGCTGTAGCAAAAATGTCTAAATTGTCATGAGATAGCCATGCTTGATCAAAAGTACTCAACAAATGAGCATGTCTTTCATAAACTATGTCCAAAACTTCATTAAAGATATACGACACTTCATATACTGGACGACTAAACATATCTGTAATATCCTCTAACCTATTTGGATAGGCTTAACGTCTCAAAAGAACGCACAAGTCTTCTATTCCACTCACTACGGTGCGATTTTTGCATACTATTTTATCTGGTAATCTCAGTTTTTGTTTAAGGTGGGTTAAATCTTCTTTAAAAAATCTGAATATTGTTTTACACTGGTCGTCTGTGAATTTTTCCAAATTAAAATTACCATAGAATGTCCGTTTATCTTGCAAATGTTTTTCAGTAGCAATTCAAAAATCATCAACGTCTGCAGTCAGTGGCAGCAGATTTTTTTTCCATTTCACCTACCAAAATGTGACTTAACAACGAGCTCAGCTATTAGATATATTTTCCGAAATCTGACCAATAAAAAGATATGTTACAATGTGCTTACACGTAAAATTACAAGTTTCAAATTTCTGGTTCAGAACCCTTTAGAACGTGTACGTGTAACGCGTACTTTACACGTACCGGTACAAGTTTGTTTGAATAGATAAGACAAATTCTTGAGTAAATATCCGTAAACTCGTACGTGTAAAGTACGCGTAGCCGTACTCGTTCTGGTACAAGTACAGCTCAACCTCTCTAATGTTTTATCCTAAGCGTAGCGTAACGGGGCGAGGGGTGAAATAAACGAAAATAATGGACACCCATACGTAAATATACTACAAACCACCGGCGAACATGAATTATTTCGATTCTAATATGACATTTCATGATCTGAGCGGACCTATAGTGTACACGGTAACGACAGCCATTGCTTCAGAATTACTAACGTTTTTGTGCAAAAAACATATTGTGACGTCGTCAATTTCAGCGTAAAGACTGTTGTGAAATCGCTCATTATGTTATTGGATATTTTCATATGGCTAGTCGTCATGGTTTCCATTGTTCCCATATTATAACAAAAATTTTAGCAGTATCTTTGAATTTTCAATTAATCCTTTATTTTGTTCAAGGAAACACTGTAAAGCAATATATGACACTTAGCCAGAGCACATATGGTGCTTTGGAAAAGTAAGCTTCTGCTGAAAACCAAAATTATGAAAACGGGCAATAAAATGTCGAATAAAGGATGCATAAAATCTTGCCAAATTGGAAATTAATTTTAGCTTTCTTACATCGAAACATTGAAATGCAATCGCAAGTCGGAAACAGTACACAATCAAATTTATTTTTTAAGTGGAACATGGTATTCGTTTGATAAAAAAAATATTGTTAAAATGTACGGCCTCGTATCACAAATATTGAAATACACTTAATTAATTTGCAATCTCAATATATTTTTTTTGTGAAAAAATTAAAGTGTTTTGTAGAATTTTATCTTAAATATATGTTTTGTTGTTGCTTACAAACATCAAATAGAACTATCAGTTCTATAAAGATTCTAAGAATTCGTTTGATTCAGACTGGTACATTTTTTTCAATATTGTAACTTTGTGGCTTCTATCGACGTATTTTGTCATTTATCCAGACAAAATAACTATAAACTCTCCAAGATGTATGAAAAGTGCAAGAAATTTAACCTTCTGTATAACGTGAGAAGGCTGTTTATCTTTTTTCTCTCTCGAAAGATACAGAAGGTATCTTTATACTGCATGAAACGGCGTTACGATTCTCAAAAGTTTATATACAGTGGATGGAATTTTCCGTATAATAGCCTGAATCCCTGCATAGTCAGGCAATCCATTACCGAGGGACGCCCAAAGCAGCTCTGGAAAACATATTCAAATTCTTGGCGAACGTCATGAGGTGAAAATACTGTTAGATGAAGAATAATGCATGTGTATGTATTCACCTTTTAACGAAATTCATGTCTACTTTAATACAAATTTTAAATAAAATCAGACAGCATCACAAGTGCTGCAAATTAGCTTTGTTTTATGCTTATTTTATTTCGTAGAAAAGCATTTCCAGCACCAAACAAAGACACATGTTACGCATACGATATCAAGCTCGTAAGAATTATCTTAAGGAGGAGGCTATTTAATGTGACCATGTCGGTGGTTTCCTCTGAAATTGTATATTACATCAATTTATGAGTCTTTACCATCTTCTTGTCTTAAGGTTATTACGCTAATAACATGTTACTTCTATACAGTAGGGTTGATGTCAAAATAACGACACGTAATACATCGTAATTTATTATACGTTGCTTTTGTAATCTCTCTTATAGATAACCTATAAATAATGTGTCTAAAATAAATTAATTTTCAGACTAAGTACTGAACTAATTGTGTGTTTGGATATTGATTAATTCTTTCGAAGTAACATATGTCCAACATACGAGGTAATCTATGTAGACAGAATGTGTTTGTTATACTTCTAGCGTTAAATACTAAATTTATCTAATTTTAGAAAAGTCCATTGAAGAATTCGGAATGTCAAAAGCATGACCCATGAATATGACAAAACCCAAATATAAAGCCAAAAACAACCAAAAAAAAAACCAACACAAAAACGATATTGAAAAGAACCAAACTTAATAAAAATGTAGCAATAACAAGACTTTACCTCCTCTGAGCTTGGGGTATGAGCCTTCCTAACAGAGGCCCCGTTCGGGTCCCGGGGTAGAATAGGTCCGAAGCGCACACCTACGAGCTTGAAGTTAGAGTCTTCTAATGTAGGCGACACGTTTGCCGTGTATTGACGACCCGTGTCGGTGGAGGACGGGATCCTGGTAGTTGAAACACACTACTTTGGCCCTTACTTCATCTAGACGGGCGGTCGAATGGACCCGATTCGATCAATCGGCTGGTCATGCCAAGCCCTTTAGATTCAATATTTGTCAATTGTCGTACTTTAAACTGAACCTTTAAAGTTTTTCTTATACAAAATATCGAAAGAAGGCGGTGGCTCATGGGTCAATCGTGTAGATGTTATTCCGGAGAGTTGTATCGCTGGGTAAATCCTGGCACGATGCTTGTCTCCCTGAAGGGATACTCTGTACGAGTATACTGTCCTTGTATCCCCGATTCTTTCGGTTTACCCTTTTTGACTGGCAATGGGTTTGGCCGATCTGGTAAATTGCATAATGGTGGGCCTTGATTCATTTTCAGTCCACATGCGTTGGATATCCACCGTGTCTAAGCATTGCCCTTCTTGGCACTCCGCGGCGGGCGGGGAGCAAGGCAGTGAATTTTTCATTAACGCCATGGAGACACGAGCACACAATGGGGAGGGGGAATAGTAAAAGAGATTTAGACACAAGTGATGAAGACGAACGTCCAGCAAAAATTAGCAATTCCCACTGGTTTAGATTATAGTTCTTCAAAGCACTTCAGACCCAAAACCTTTCACCAAAATCTCGCCGTTTGTTCTTGACAAAACCATCAAAGGCTGTGCCGGAGATGTCAAAAATGTAACAAAATTAAAAAAAAACGGATCAATTTTAATAGAATGTGACAGACAGCAACAATCTAAAAATCTACTGAAACTTACCATGGTTGGGGACAATCCGATATCTGCTCCGAATTCCAATTTAAATTACAGTCGTGGAATCATTCGAGACAGGGATGGTGACCTTTCTGACCTACCTGTAAATGAAATTTGCAAAGAACTTCATCCGCAAATTGTTATAGATGTAAAAAGATTCACCAAAAAGGTTGATAATAAAACTATAAATTAAAAAAAAAATACCTGTTAACGTTTTTTCAAACCTTCTGCTCCAAAATCAATTCAAGGTTGATACGTTTATTCTATCACCTGTGCGTTGCTTCAAATGCCAAAAGTTTGGTCATGGAAGCAATTCGCGTGGAGGAAAGCAACGCTGTTGTAAATGTGGACAGGAAGGCCATGATGTTCAAAACTGTGATAGCACTGCAAAGTGCTTTAATTGTAGTGTAGAATACATGGCATCCTCTAAAAACTGTCCTATTTATATACAACAAAAGTAAATTCAGCGTATTAAAGCCGAAAAACATTGCAGTTACCAGGAGGCAAGAAGGATTTTTTCTGTCTCTCATGGTTCCATGACTGATAAACCGTCGTATGCAGCTATAGTAAAACAATATTCTACAGTTTCAACACAAACACTATCTACTTGGCCAATAACTTCTAACATGCCTTATCCACTTACTCATTCAAACCCTACCGATACATCTGTTCAACCTCCGCAAAAGTCTCCCATATCAAGTCAAACAACAGTTGCCAAACAAGTGCAAGCTGAGGTTCATGCTCCTCCTTGTACAAAAATATCAAACCAGGAAAAAAATAAACAAAATACTCCAACTGCAGAACCTGAACTAAGCCAGTCTAAAGGCAAACAGAAAAAAAGGATTATAAAGAAAAAGTAGATCCAAAATTAACATCAAATAGGATGAAAAAGGCTGAGCGCGATGATGCCTCCGTAAACAACCGTTTCAGCGACTTACCGGCATTACCCGAATCGGATGACGACCAGAATGAAATGGATGTGGATTTTTCACTTCAAACCCCAAATTTGTCCTGTGAGAAAGGATCTAATAGTAGATCCCCTTCAACTAGCGATTCGGGAGGATCCATACATTGCAAGGAAAGGGATCAGGGAAATAAATCCCGAAGGGCTTGGTCACCTATAAGACCACCACGTTGAAGATGAACTCAATAATTCAATGGAATTGTCGAGGTCTGATGATAAATTTAATAGAGATAACTCTGCCTGTCCAATCGTTTCCTCCTGTGGCATTTTGTCTTCAGAAAACGCATTTAAAGAAAAGCGATAATATTAATATAAAGAACTATTCGTTATACAGCACTTATGCGGCAGAGGATGAACGAGCTGCTGGCGGCTCAACTACTGTGGAAGTACTTTTATTCGTGGACACCAATTTTCGTGGTTTTCATAAATATCACTATTTCGTAGGTACTTAAATTCGTGGTTTAAAATTGCATACATTACACCTCTATAGAAACTAGATGTAACTGTGGCCTGATGGGCCACAAATTTTTACCCCCCGCTTCTTGTTGATGATCCTACCCTGCACAGTTACAGACGTAGAAACGTACCATGGGGGTACTCCAATAGTCCACCGTAACTTTGAGGCAACTTAAAATAAGAGGAAGGCACAGGAAATCCTTTGACATAGACTCATTAGAACTATTTATCAGAGAGATGTTTTGCTACTCGATAGGGAAAATGTTGGGGAAACCTTTTCAGACTACCTTTTAAATTTTCAATATAGACTCTAAGTAGGAGAAATCTACAAAGTGCTATAACGCTGTTAAAAATTTATGAATCAATCTGAAAATAGGAGGTGCACAAGTACTTATACATGTTATAGTGACTAACATTCTGACAAAATTTGAAAAGTCAATTCACAAAGGTTCCGGAGATAAGCTTCGGACAAATTTTCAATATAGACTCTAAGTAGGAGAAATCTACAAAGTGCTGTAACTTTGTAAAAATTTTATAAATCAATCTGAAAATAGGAGGTGCACAAGTACTTATAGTTACTAATATTCTGACAAAATTTGAAAAGTCAATTCAGAAAGGTTCTGGAGATAAGCTTCGAACAAATCTTCGGACAAATTTTCAATATAGACTCTAAGTAGGAGAAATATACAAAGTGCTGTAACTTTGTCTTGTTAAAATTTATGAATCAATCTGAAAAAAGGAGGTGCACAAGTACTTATAGTGACTAACATTTTGACAAAATTTGAAAAGTCAATTCAGAAAGGTTCCGGAGATAAGCTTAGGACACATTTTTAATATATACTCTAAGTAGGAGAAATCTACAAAGTGCTGTAACTTTGTCTTGTTAAAATTTATGAATCAATCTGAAAATAGGAGGTGAACAAGTACTTATAGTCATTAATATTCTGACAAAATTTGAAAAGTCAATTCAGAAAGGTTCCCGAGATAAGCTTCGGACAAATCTTCGGACAAATTTTTAATATAGACTCTAAGTAGGAGAAATATACAAAGTGCTGTTACTTTGTTAAAAATTTATGAATCAATCTGAAAATAGGAGGTGCACAAGTACTTATAGTTACTGACATTCTGACAAAATTTGAAAAGTCAATTCAGAAAGGTTCTCGAGATAAGCTTCGGACAAATCTCCGGACAGATTTTCAATATAGACTCTTAATAGGAGAAATCTACAAAGTGCTGTAACTTTGTTTTGTTAAATATTTATATATCAATCTGAAAATAGGAGGTGAACAAGTAATTATAGTGACTAACATTCTGACAAAATTTGAAAAGTCAATTCACAAAAGTTCCGGAGATAAGCTTCGGACAAATTTTCAATATAACTCTTAAGTAGGAGAAATCTACAAAGTGCTGTAACTTTGTTAAAATTTTATGAATCAATCTGAAAATAGGAGGTGCACAAGTACTTATAGTTACTAACATTCTGACAAAATTTGAAAAGTCAATTCAGAAAGGTTCCCGAGATAAGCTTCGGACAAAAAATGTCTACGGACGGACATGGTGATTCCAGTATACCCCCCCCCCCCCAACTTCGTTGCGGGGGAAATAAAAATGCATTACGTTGGGAACTTAATTTCGTGGTTTAAGCGAACCATGAAATCCACGAAAATTAGAACCCCACGAATAATAGCACTTTCACAGTATCCTTGTCAACAGTAATGTTGTTCACAGCACTGTTGATCTCGTAACCGATCTTCAGGCTGTTGCTGTAAGAATATCATATTATGCTCTTTTTATATTCCACCTAATACTAATCCTAGTCTCAATCAACTCGAGGCGTTAACAGACCAATTAAATTCCCCAATTATTCTAATGGGCGATTTCAACGGACATAACCCATTATGGGGTAGTTCTACATTAAATGATAAAGGAAAGAAAATTAATGACTTAATGTGACAGGAAGGTTTATGTATTTTTAACGATGGTTCAAACACGTATTTACATCCCGGGAATGGGGCTTACACAGCTATAGATTTAACCATTACTGATCCATCTCTTCTCTTAGATTTCTCTTGGAAAGTACATGACGACTTGTATAGTAGTGATCACTTTTCTATTATTCTTGAACATCTTTCTTCCTCTGTTACTACAAAGCCACAGAGATTCAAGTTCGACAAAGCTGATTGGTCTCTTTACGAGAAACTGTGTAAAGAAGAATTCCATTCAGATTTGTTTGAAGATCTTGATGATCCTATTCTACTGTTCAACGAAAATACTTTCCATAGCTGATAGAACAATTCTAAAGACATCGACTAATCCAAAACACCCAAGCAAACCATGGTTCGATGATGATTGCGATGATCCTCTTAAAAATCGTAAGAAGGCGGAACGACGGTTAAACAAACATCCCACAACAAATAATCTTGGCAATTTCCGTGTCTTTAGAGCTTAGGCTCGCAGAACATTAAAACAAAGAATGCGCACTTCTTGGCGTACCTTTGTTTCAAAACTCAATTGCCATACCCCTATGAATACAGTTTGGAATATGATTAAAAAAATAAAAGGCAAAAATAAGAAAGCTACTGCCCATCACATTAAAAACGGTCAAGATTTTTTAACCTCTAAAAAAGGAAATAGCTAATAAAATAGGACAAACGTTTGCCAAACACTCTTCATCTAAAAATTTAGGCCCTACATTTCAACGAATTAAACAACAAAAAGAAAAAAAACAAAACTTAACTTCGGAACTCGGGATTCGGAAGACTATAATAGACCCTTTTCGGTAGATGAATTGAGAAAATCGGTGGATAAGGCACACGACACTGCATGGGGCCCTGATGATATACATTATCAACTTCTCAAACATCTACCTGATTCAGTTCTTGATATCCTCTAAAATCTTAAGAATAATAAAATTACCATCCATCTGGAAACAGGCAACAATAGTCCCTATTCCAAAACGAGGTAAAGATCATTCAGAACCTCGAATTACCGTCCACTGGCAATGACTAGTTGCGTTTGTAAGACCATGGAACGTATGATAAATGATCGGCTTGTTTGGTTTCTTGAAGTAAATGGTCTACTGTCTAACATACATAACGGATTCAGACAAGGGCGTGGTACTATAGACGATCTTGTACGTTTTGAGACATTTATTAGAAACGCCTTCTTAAAAGAAGAACATGTTGTGTCTGTCTTTTTCGATATTGAAAAAGCATATGATACAACATGGAAATATAGTATTTTAAAGGATCTTTTTGATATGGGGTTGAGAGGAAGTTTGCCAATTTTCATTGAAAACTTTCTTAAAGACCGGGAATTTAATGTCAGTGTCAACTCTACGCTGTCTGATCCTTTTGAACAGGAGATGGGTGTTCCGCAGGGAAGCATCTTCTCCGTTACATTGTTTAGTATTAAAATCAATAGTTTAGCTGAAGTTTTGAAAAAAAAAACATAGATGGATCACTCTATGTAGATGACTTCCTGATATGTTATAGTGGTAAACACATGAATAACATAGAAAGACAATTGCAGCTCTGTTTAAACAGAATTGAAAAATGGGGCGAAAAGAACGGTTTTAAGTTCTCAATCTCTAAAACAGTTGGAATGCATTTCTGTTTTTAACGGAAACTGCACGCAGATCCACAGCTTAAATTGTATAATAACCCTATTACTATTGTGAAAGAAGCCAAATTCCTTGGCTTAATCTTTGACAGTAAACTTTCCTTTCTTCCCCATATCAAAATGCTAAAGAATAAATGCCTCAAGGCATTAGATATTTATAAAAGTTGTGTCGAGTATTGACTGGGGTGCGGATAGCACTGTTTTATTAAATTTATATCGATCGTTGATTCGATCAAAGTTATGTTATGGATGTTTTGTTTACGGCAATGCCCGTAAATTATACATTAAATTATTAGATACAATTCATCACCAAGGTTTACGTCTGTCTGGGTGCGTTCAGAACTTCTCCGGTGGAGAGTCTCTATGTTGAGGCTAATGAACCATCCCTAGAGGACAGACGTCTCAAACTTGGATTACAATACGCTTCTAAGCTATAAGCGTATCCTTCAAATCCTGCTCACAAATGTGTTTTCAAACCAATCCACAAGACAGTATATGATAAACGGGCAAATTTTATTAAACCTTTTGGACTTCGTATCCAACCACATTTGGAATCTGCCAGTGTAAAATTGGACGAAATAGCACTAATCGAAACTCCAAAAAAAAAGCCTCCATGGCTAAACCCAAAACCAGCATTTAATTTCGAACTACGAAAATATAAAAAATCTGACACTAATCCTCTTGTTATCCAGCAGGAGTTTGCAAGAATTAAATCTGAACACCCCGAATACTTGCCTATATACACAGATGGATCTAAGGATGGAGACAGGGTGGCATGTGCAGCTGTCTTCGGAGACCGAGCAGCAACTCTCCGACTACCATCCTCAAGTTCCATATTTACTGCTGAAGCCAACGCTATTTACTTAGCACGAAAATTTGTTGCTTTATCGCGAAAAAGTAAGTTCTTGATTTGTTCTGATTCTCTCTCATGCCTATTGGCAATTGAAAGTCGAAAGATTAAACACCCAGTTATTCTGAAAGTCGTTGAGTTCTACAAGTCACTTGTTGCTATAGGCAAAAAAGTCGTTAATATTTGGATCCCTAGTCATGTAGGAATCTATGGAAACACGGTTGTGGACCAGGAGGCAAAGGATGCATTAGATGAGGTGGCGGATTGTCCAGTGCCGTACACTGACATGAAGCCATTAATAAGTAAATACATCCAAAATATATGGCAAGAAAGATGGGACTTGCTAATAAATAATAAATTACATGGAATACAATCAGAGGTTTGTAAACGTCTTGGTTCGTCTGGTAAAAACCGGAAGGAACAAGTTGTTCTGACAAGGTGTCGAATCGGACATACACGAACAACTCATGGTTATATCTTAAATAAAGAAGACCGACCTGAGTGTTTTCCATGCAATTATGCTTACACAATACAGCATGTTTTACTTGACTGTGTTGATGTTGCCGACATACGTCGCACATTTTATACAGCCGATTCTCTTCAAGAATTATTTACAAACGTCGCAGGTGACAAAATTATTCAATTTTTAAAAGCTGTAAATATGTATAGTAACATATAAGTTTATATTATCCAAGTTTTAAATTTCATTTAATCTGATCTATTTATCTTAAATTGTTTAGCGTACGATTTTATCTTTTAGAAGTTGGTTTATCTGTACATAGCCATACGTTTTATACGATTGTTTTAGTTATATATTCATAATATCATCAACAGTTCACGCCACGATATAGCTGAAATATTGCTGAATTTGGCGTTAAACAATCAATCAATCAATCAATCAATCAAGACTTTACCTAAAAAGCAAGGCCATCATTATTTCCTTACAAAAGGAAATAAGTCAGCTTAAACGCAATTGAAGGTTGAGAGTAGTCTTCTATAAATCTGTCAGCTGTCATCACGTTCTCAATTTTGAACTTCAGGTTCAATTTGAAAACCCGGCACCTGAATAGGTTTTCAGGGGCTTTGGCTACAGAGCTGCCGGGCGCGTCCCCAGGTGGTGGATAGGGGAATGCCCTCTCTTTGCGGGGTAGTCAGGTCATAATACGGAAAGCCTGACCGCGAACCATTGTAGCCAAACTGTGTGGAGAAACGCCACGCTCCATGCAGTATAAAGACCCCTTCTATATTTCTCTAAAGAGAGCAGACGCACTGGGTGTCGTATAGAAGGCTAAATTTCCTGCCCCTACCCATTTCTCCCCTTTTCCATTGGCATTCAAAAGTCGTTGCCCCGGTTGTTCCTTCCACCTTTATTTCTTTCTTCTTTTACTTACAATTTGTTTTGAATTGATTAACTTGTTCTCGTCCTGATATAGCTGAAATATTGCTCATTGGACGTTAAACTCTAACTAATCAATCAATCAATCAATTTGAAAATGTTATGAAGCCACCATTCAGTACAATTTCATCTAATACATGTAGACTTCCATAAACATTGACTGCTACTTTAATAATAAGCGGATTATCCTAACTCCTAACCACTGAAAGATTGTATAGATATGTCACAATTTCATTTCTTGGTCCTATTTTTGGTTAAGTATAATTGAATATATTAACTGACAAGTCAAAGACCTAATTACAATTTATCAAAGATGTGAAAATGTTCAATCTTCATTTTTAAATACAAAATGCTACGTTATTAGATTGCGAAATATTACGAAGATCTTTCAAACATGATATTCATATATTTATTTATATATAAACAAATTGAAATTGAGTCACAGGTGCTTAAAATAGTGCTGTACCGTATATGCATTTATTGCATAGCAACAGAATATCCCTCAAAAAGCAACCAAAAAGTAGCGTGCGAGAAATTTCCATATTGCATTTGAATTGCACTAGAACTCAATTTGCAATGCTTTCATTATTTGCAAAATACGGCAAAACTACAAATAATTTTCAGGAATTCTACCCATCACCCATATCTTTTGGAGAATACTTTGATACTGAGTTTTAATTTCAATAAGTTCAAAGATTATACAGTAAAGATAACGGTAAACACCTTCAATGGTAAAAAACTACAATCACATGCCACAATCCACAGGGGAACCAAACCAGAAAAAACACATAACAGACAAACGTAAATACGATAGGAACTCGGGATGGCCGGACTTAATACCGGCACTAGGAAAAGCTAGCGATGGCGTTAAAACGGTTTATGGGTATCCAAACCTCCCGTTTTCCTATAGCATAAAAACGTACCAATAAAACCCAATACAGCTAGACCCCTGACTCTATGCGCCCTGTATACTGGATATAAATGTAATAACACATAAAGCATAGCCAAAACATATTATAGACACACTCAACAGCCTCTTTAGGCGGTATATAGAATTATCAATTAAGGAATATGGAACAATGCAAATGAGACAAAAGTCTCTAAAAATGAATTGTTAAACTAAGCAATGAAATAAAGTTTTTATTGTTGTTCTTTATCTTGAAGTCACAATGAGGCCTTCAAAAATGAGCTTTTATTTATACCTCATTGTATGTTTTCAAGACAGCTCCTACCACCGAATTGAGCGGAATTCATTGTTAGTTGTCGAGCAACGCTACATCCATGTTTCCTTATCCGGATTCACTGATAAGGGATCGTCAGCAAGCAAAAACTGAAATGGCAAAGTGTTCTTAATACACTGTCATCTTTTGCCCGACAAAAAGACTAAATGAAGACGATTTCAAGATTTAAATAACCTCATTGAGAAAACCGTATAAAACTTGACATAATAAAATCTTGAAATGCGGGTAACACATTTAAATAACTTCATTGAGCAAATCGTAAGAAGCTTGACATAATAAAATCATGAAATGTGGGCACAATAAAGTCTACATAGTATGCCATTCAAACATCACCAACTTCCAGTGGCAATTGATACTCGTTGCCCGCTCTGTTCTGCCCTTCCATCTTTGTTTCATCTTTAATTCTCGAGTTATCTTCTATCGCCGATGAATCTGAGAGGAGATAACGCTCTCAACTGTTCAATTAATAAGTTTCTGAAATTTCCTAAAAAATCGAAGATATCGTTTTACCTTTGTTTTACCTTGCAAACCGTTGTGCCGTTGATTTGTGTACACACAAAGACTTGGCATTTGGCTGTGAGAATAGCTGCGCCCTTCACTCTAGTCCCGGCACATGAATCGGTTGTCAGAGGCTCCAGCTACAAAACAACCGGGCGCGTCTCCAGTGGGGGGATAGAGGGGATGCCCTGTCTATGCGGGGTATTCCGGTCATAATACGGAAAGCTTTACCGCGAACTTTTGTAGCCAAACTGTGAAATGCCATGCTCTATGCAGTGTCAAGGCTCCTTCTATATATTGTCTAAAAAGAGCAGAGTCACTGGGACTCCCAAAGAAAGCTAAATTTCCTGCCCTACCCATTTCTCCCCTTTTCCATTGACATTCAATACTCGTCGTCCCTTCCACCTTTGTTTCTTTCTTCTACCGCGTATATTTTTTTTAATTGGTCTCGTCCTCATATAGCTGAAATATTGCTCACTGAACGTTAAGCTCTAACTAATCAACCTTCACTCTATAGCTAGTCACGTACTGACAATAGTATTAGCAGTTAAAAAAAGTATTCATGTATGCTTAAAGTAAATCCATATTATATTATTGCAATCTTACTAATGAAATTGTGCAACAGTTTTAATTGGATCCAAGAACCGTAATCTTTCCAATTTCTGCACTTTAAGAAATTTTAATCATGAATTTTATTCCAATTATTACAGTTATCCAATAAAGCCAATGACAATTTGTCACTCCTTATTCGTTTCATTTACTTTTATTGACATCAGATTAAGCTATTTATCTTTAATTGCCCAGGAAACCTGGCGAATGTGCCTCAAAGCCTTTAACATCTTGTAAATGCGCGTAAAAGGTTGTTCACGCCCTTTCAAATTTGAAGTCATGTGATCGATTTGTCAATATTTCCTGACTGCTTGAAGTGCTTCAATCAAAACCTTGAGCAGTATTTTTTTCCAAACTGTAAATCATATAAAGGTTGATTTTAAAAATTGCACGCCATGTCGTTCTAAGTATACTCTGAATTCAAACTAAGTGCCATTAAAAACTGAGAAATAGAATTAATTATTTAGACAATGTACAAGATTATTTCCCAGCACAGTAAAGTAATTGCAATAATTCCTCTTCGGATAAGCGGGAAAATAAGAACTGTTACGCAGGAGGGTACAGTAAGCTTATATTTTAGAACCTAATAATATCTGTTTGTATGCTCCGAAATTGTACTGGAAAGCCGTACAACGGCATTTTAAAAACATCACACTCCAATCAATGAACCCCTTTCTAAAGAGCTTTTCAACACTGTAGAAGTTCCGTTCTCTTTTTTTCTCAAATTTGAACTATGGTTTGTTTGAAAATGAATAGTAAAATGCTTAGGAACACCTTATGATGTATAGATTTATTAGGATTTTACATTTGAGCAATATGACATTTTACTCAGTTTTAATATTTTCAGGCCCGCCGCTACGCAGTCGGAGGGATTAAAGTTTACCCTGATCCGTCTGTACGTCGATTTCTTTGGTTTCCGGATGATAACTGGAGTTTCCTGCATCGGATCAAAACCAAACTTATACCCCATCACCCTATCAATTTCGGGTTTGGTACCCCAAAGGTCAAAGTTACACTTGCTAAAAATAGACTAAAATTTCAATAACATTTTGGTTTTCTGATGATAACTTGGGTATTAGATCAAAACTTGGTCACATCCTTACTTATCATCAAACACAGAACCTTATCGGAAATTATCAAATTAGATTGTTTCATAGATTATTTGTGGGAACTGTGCATTACATCAAAACCGAACCAGTTGCAATGCTTACCACAGGAGAAAGATCTTATTTTATATTTATTTGATAAACCTTGGATAATTTACGGGTTTTGATTTCAAGAAGGCAGTGACATTCATTCTTCGATTTTTTATTTTTAAAGAAATAGGTGCACAGTTGTCAGTAAGATAGATTTACGTTATATGATATTACTTTGAAGAAAAATAATGTATTTTAGAGTTTGGAAGTATTAACTTTATTGTGCATGTCAAAGAATGTGTTGCATAGCATGTTCAAATTTTAGACTTGCGTTGCAGTGTTAAGAACGGTAGTCTCGGATTTTTTTCACAAACGGACAAATAGACTGATGGCATTCAACACAGTGAAACGATTAAATCTAAATCAATATGCATTGGACATGTTGGACGCAATAACATATTGATTTATTGAAGGTTATTTAGGGTAACAATTAAACATCTTCTACAGCAAGAGCCATCGAATTTTACTAAACAGAATGGGGAACGAGCCTTTTCGAAATAAAAGCCAAAAGGGACATATTGCCTCTGCTTTTAAATCACCATCCCTAACCATTCGAAGTATCCCTTTGAAATACTCAACAAAGCAAGCAGAACTGTCCGAGTTTTGACAATATTAGTCACGGTCCCTAATGACAATTTTTATTGTTGTTCTTTATCTTGAAGTCACAATGAGGTATTCAAAAATGAGCTTTTATTTATACTCCATTGTATATTTTCAAGACAGTCCCTACCACCGGATTGAGCGGAATTCATTGCTAGTTGTCGATCAACGCTACATGCATGTTTCCTTATCCATTGATGCGGGATTGTCAGCAAACATAAACTGAAATGGCAAAGTGTCCTTAATACACTGTCATCTTTTGCCGACAAAAATACTAATAGAAGACGATTTCAACATTTAAATAGCCTCATTGAGCAAACCGTAAGAAACTTGACATAATAAAATCATGAAATGTGGGTTCAACATTTAAATAACCTCATTGAGCAAATCGAAAGAAACTTGACATAATAAAATATGAAAGTCTACATAGGATGCCAACTTCCAGTGGCAATTGAAACTCGTTGCCCGCTCTGTTCGGCCCTTCCAACTTTGTTTCATTTTCTTTTAATTCTCGAGTTAACTTTTAACCCCGAACGCTATCAACTGTTCAATTAATAAGTTTCCGAAATTTCCTGGAAAATCTAAAATATCGTTTTACCTTCGTTTTACCTTGCAAACCCTTGTGCCGTTGATTTTTGTAAACACAAAGACTTGGCATTTGTCTGCGAGAATAGCTGTGCCCTTCACTATAGTCCCGGCACCTGAATCGGTTTTCAGAGGCTCCAGCTACAAAACAACCGGGCGCGTCTCCATTTGGGGGATAGGGGGAATGCCCTGTCTATACGGGGTATTCCAGTCATAATACCGAAAGCTTTACCGCGAACTGTTGTAGCCAAACTGTGTGGAGAAATGCCAAGATCTATGCAGTGTAAAGACTCCTTATATATTGTCTAAAAAGAGAAGAGTCACTGGGACTGGTAAGGAAAGCTAAATTTCCTGCTCCTACCCATTTCTCCCCTTTACCATTGTCATTCAAAACTCGTTGTCCCTTCCACTTTGTTTCTTCTATCGCGTATATTCTTGAATTGATAAACTTGTTCTCGTCCTTATATAGCTGAAATATTGCTCGCTGAACGTTTACCTCTAACTAATCAATCGATCTTCACTCTAGTCATGTACTGACAATAGTATTAGCAATTAAAAAAATATTCATGTATGCTTTAAGTAAATCTATCTTATATTATTGCAATCTTACCAATGAAATTGTGCAACAGTTATAATAGGATCGAAGAACCGTAGAATCTTTCCAATTTCTGCACATCTTGAATTTTATTCCAATTATTACACTTATCCAATAAAGCAAATGACAATTTGTCACCCCTTATTCGTTTCATTTACTTTTATTGACATCAGATTAAGCTATTTGTTTATAATTGCCCAGGAAACCTGGCGAATGTGCCTCAAAGCCTTTAACATCTTGTAAATGTGCGTAAAAGGTTATTTACGCCCGTGCAAATTTGAAGTAATGTGATCGATCTGTCAATTTTTCCTGACTACATGAAGTGCTTCAATCAAAACCTTGAGCAGCAATTTTTTTTCAAACTGTAAATCATATAAAGGTTGAGTTTAAAAATTTCACGCCATGTCGTTCTAAGTATACTGTGAATTCAAACTATGTGAAATTAAAAACTGAGAAATAGAATTAATTATTAAGACAATGTACATGATTATTTCCCAGCACAGTAAAGTAATTGCAATTAATTCCTACTCGGATGAGCGGAAAATTTAGAAGTGTTACGCAGGAGGGTACAGTAGTCATATCACAAAAACTAATATTTTAGAACCTAATAATACCTGTTTGTATGCTCCGAAATTGTATTGGAAAGCAGTACAACAATATTTTAAAAACATCATACTCCAATCGAAGAACCTATTTCTAAAAACCTTTTGAACAGTGTAGAAGTTCTGTTCTCTTTTTTTCTCAAATTGGAACTAAGGTTTGTTTCAGCGTGTTTGAAAATGAATAGTAAAATGCTTAGGAACACCTTATGATGTGTAGATTTATTAGGATTTTACATTTAAGCAACATGATATTTGACTCAGTTTTAATATTTTCAGAACCCGCCGCTAGGCAGTCGGGGGGGGGGGGGATTAAAGTCGTCTCTACGTCCATTATTTCCGGATGATAACTGGAGTTTCCTGCATCGGATCAAAACCAAACTTATCATCCTAACGATTTCGGGGTTGGTACCCCAAAGGTCAAGGTTACACTTGCTAAAAATAGACTATAATTTCAATAACATTTTGGTTTTCTGATAACTTGGGTATTGGATCTAAACTTGGTCACATCCTTACTTATCACCAAAAACAGAACCTTATCGAAAATTATCAAATTAGATTGTTTCTTAGATTATTTGTGGGAACTGTGCATTACATCAAAACCGAACCAGTTCCAATGCTTATCACAGGAGAAAGATCTTATTTTATATTTATTTGATAAACCTGTAATAATTTACTGGGTTTGATTTCAAGAAGGCGGTGACATCCATTCTTCGATTTTTTATTTTTAAAGTTGTCAGTAAGATAGATTTACGTTATATGATATTACTTTGGAGAAAAATAATGTATTTTAGAGTTTGGAAGTATTTACTTTATTGTGCATGTCAAAGAATGTGTTGCATAGCATGTTCAAATTTAAGACCTAAGCTGAAGTGTTAAGAACGGTAGTCTCTGGATTTTTTTTTCACAAACGGACAAACAAACTGATGGCCTTCAACACAGTGAAACGATTAAATCTAAATCAATATGCATTGGACGCAATAACATATTGATTTATTGAAGGTTACTGATGGTAACATTTAAATATAATGTATGTCTCATCCTCTACAGCAAGAGCCATTGAATTTTACTAAAGAGAATGGGAAACGAGCTTTTTCGAAATGAAAGCCAAAAGCGACATATTGCCTCTGCTTTTAAATCGCCATCCCTAACCATTTGGAGTATCTTTTTAAAATACTCAACAAAGCAAGCAGAACTGTCCGAGTTTTGACAATATTAGTCTTCAGTCCGTAATGACAAACGTCTCTTAGTCAGAAATAAGATAAAAAAGTAACCTATAACTGAGTATTTTTGTGTATCACAGTGTGAATTTTTTTTTCAGTTTCGGTATATTTTTTGGCCATTTTGTCACCCGATGTCTCTTCCAAACAGAGGTTACATGTACAATGATTCCGTCCATTTTCGTGCTTAATTTGTTGTGAACCAATAGTTACAGCTAATGGAAATAAGCAGAATTCCGTATCATGTCTATTTTAAAATCTTAGTTGTGAGTTATGGCTGTATATTAATGTCACTCCAGATGTAGTCGGGGTGACATGTTTTTATTCTAAGTTTCTTCTGATTATTCTCCTTCTTCTCCCCATTATTAATTTCCAAGATTTTCACCAAAATACATCAAAATTTCAACTTTGTCGGATTTCAACAAAAATTGTTTTCTGACGGATGCCACGCGTGGAGCAGATAATGATCACCCTTCCGGAGCACTTGATGATATTTCAGTTTTTGTAGAGGTTCACACTTCTAGTGCTTTAGTTATCTGGCGTTTTCGTTCATTTTTGTTTATTTGTTTTGTCTTTGTCATTCTCTCTCAATTCGTGTTGGATATGATTTGCCGTGATTTTGGATATATGATTTTAGAATTCCCCCTTTCCTCGTTCTTGCTTCGGTTTTCATTTGCCGATGTATTCTGATGCTGCGAATAAGATTGATTTTGATGACTAGTAGTACAAGTAAAGTAACATGAACAATTTTGTTCGAATCTAATTTCACAGCTATGGAAAAACACAATACGGGTTCATAATTAGTCCGTAAACACCTTGCAAACGCCACAACCGTTCGAACTGCCATCGATATGTAGACATGTTACATCAAATAATAGACTGGTTTAACGTCATTGAAATGCGTTTGTACTAATCAAAGCTCATTACTTTTGAATTAAAACAATTTATTATAGATATTTGATGCTTTCCGAGTCATGAGACAAATACATGGGCGTTTAGTGTATGTATTGAAACAATGTTATGTTTCTTCAATTAATCACATTATATGTCTATTCAGACGTCATTTTAGTCGACCTACGAATACATATTCCGATTCTTCCTAAAATATACAAAACATCCAAGTACGTTATTGGAGGAGGTGTATGGATAAGAATTTTTAATGATCCACATGTTTTAAACCAGATCTTTGCCCTTTTCAAAAGATAAGACCCTGTGCATTTCAAATATGATCAAATTTAATTAAGAGACGGGTCAGTATCAATCAGTCGACATTAAAAATTCCATTGGTTGTGGTTTTTTTAGTGGCTACAAGCACAAGCAAAAATTTAAATGATTTAGTACGGATTAAAATAAAATAATTTAAAAATTGGTCTGAATATATGATGTCAAATATATAAAAAAACACAAAACTGAATTTGGGGTAACTTATGCATCAAGTTTAAATTTAATAACTTTAACACGGATTAAAAATATAAGTTATTTCGGCACTCGATAGAAAATATAATGTGGCACTAATTGCTAAAAAAAAAACAAAAAAAACGTTCGAGTTGTTATTAATTATAATATGAATATTCAATAATAAGAACAGTATTTTTGAGACAATAAGAAAATTATGGCTACAGCATTTCGAAATTGTACTTGGTTCGCCATGTTCAATGAAGAAGTTCAATGTAATCGAAAGCACCAATAATTACAAGAAAGGACTTGTTCAATGCAACCATAATTCTGCTGTTTTTTTTTTCATTTGCAAGAACATACTTAATCTTGCAAAAAAAAAAAAAAAAAGTTGCAATCAGTTAAAAAAAAAACATTCAATCGATTTAACGGAAAAGCTTCATGTGAAACGATAATGAACATTATTTTTTAATTCACATGAAAATAAAATCATTTTTAAATGGTAAGTAAGTATTGAAACCTATACAAACACATAATACACACTCGAAATATTATTTATGTCAACAACGAGTCATCTATTATATATGTAAATAGAAAGTAACGTTTAAGCATCAGATGAAAAGAACACATTTATATATCAGTGTACGATAAATTTTGGTAAATCAAGATTTACCCTATATATAAAAACAGATATGAAAGTATCATTAGTCTGAAAAAAGGAAATGGGGTAAATGTCAAGGAGACAACATCCCATCTCCAGGTTAAAACGACCCAAACCAAAGCATCTAGGGGGTCACCGTACTTTCTTCAACACAATGAGGAACCTCACAACATATAGCAAGCCCTAAATGGCCCCAAAAAGTTATAAAGTGAATAATTCAATGGAAACATATCACATCCAATAACACGAATATCAAGAAACTAATTTTATAAGAAATCAAAGACAAGACAATGACCAACATATTCCTGACTTGGGACAGGCGCAAAAATGCTGTGGGTTAAACTTGTTTTCTTGGATCCAAACCCTCCCTCTATGTATGGTAAAGGGCTAAAAATAAAAACACAAAAAGACTCACAGTAAAAATCAAACTAGAAAAAAGTTCAACTTATCAAGACGAACACCTTTCCAATGAAGTACTTAAAACATGAAGACAATACATATGGGTACTGCCCTGACAAATGCTCGCAGCTAAGGACATAATTTCCGTTGACTATGTTATCCAGTCTTCTTATATATGAAACTTCCATTGAAATACTTCTAAATAGATTTCGTATAACAACATCATCAGTTATGAGAGAAGAACATGATATTGTGCGATGCCAAATACTGCAAATATGAAGAAAAAGTAAAAATTAAACAATTAATTTTTTGAGTCTTTCAGTTTTTCACTTTGCTACAAATTACATTGATCTTTGTTAGTTGTCAACATTCCAGAAAATGAAACGCAAGCTGACAAGCTATTTTTTCAGTTTCTTTGACAAAGAGAGAGAAAAAAAAAACGTCTGATGCAATCTTTTGTTGCTGACAAGATGCAACAATTCGTATTTTGAAGTTACATCATTAGACAGTAATCCGATTACTTTTCGTGTTTGGGAAATGTAAAGGCTTGTGGGATTTTTAAACGTGGGAAGTATTATTGAAATCAAACCTTCATGTAAATTGAAACAAATTAACAATTAGTCACAGGATGTATATAGTCACATTCCTGGATTATTTCGAATTGCATTTCCTGAATTTATGTAGCTTCTTACTTCTATAGCTTTAAACACATGAAGAATGGACATAATTTATTGTTGAAGGCTCATGATGACGACTAGATAAGAACAACAATAAAAGATTTGCTCCATTGCTTGTTTTGCCCGGAATTTGTAGAGACTTTGTCTCTTGTGCATTTACTCCATATCCTTTCATTGTTAGTTTCATTTC
Source organism: Modiolus philippinarum (assembly GCA_002080025.1). Lineage (NCBI taxonomy): Eukaryota > Metazoa > Mollusca > Bivalvia > Mytilida > Modiolidae > Modiolus > Modiolus philippinarum. The sequence continues at coordinate 43,633 of MJUU01057566.1, read as the reverse complement.
TTTAACAAATCATTTTGACTTTGTCCGCATTAAAAAGTTGTTGTTGCTATGACCTTCGGGAGAACTAAAAGTTACTGCAATTCTGATATTCAGCTATCTTACCCGAGTATGTACATATATTACATTTAAGGATCTGTAACGGCAGTATTTTCGACAAAAGGTAACATCATTCTAAAGGTTGACGGTTCGGTTCTCACTTACTTTACATGCAAAAGTCTTGTAACAAGTAGTTCTTCTTGCTGTTATAGGGATAAACATAGCAGTGATGTTGAAAAACTTATTCTTAAATGTTCTTTGGGCGTAATTTGGGAGATCTTTATTCCCTCTTTCAATATATAAGATATGGACACACAAACACACACAAAAAATATTTTCATTTATACTTGAAAGGCAGGGATTTTAATTTTTTTTCTTGAATATTCCTCACATTTATCTTGAATTCAGAAGGTAAGAGACTAAGAAAATTGTATCCAAGTTTTGAAATTAAATTTTTTATATGCATTATCCATGTAATATTATTTTCAGTTGATTTGAACATTTCAAAAACGAAGGAGTTACTTGACTTAGCTATATGTAGCTAATATTTTGGCCGGGTTGCACGGAGTGCAAATCAGGGTTATAGTATGGTGAATGTCGGGCCGGCGGGCGGGGAAAAAAGATATTTATTTTGTGAAATCAACTCTTCCTACAGTTTTGAAACTTTACAGATACACCGGCAAACGAATACCGAAGCAAGACCGAGGAAAGGGGAAGTTCTAAAATCATAAATCTAAAGTCACTGCAATTCACATCCAGAATTCACACAGAATGTTTATATATATATATTAAAAATAGGCACCTGACATTAAGGATTAATTACGAAACGTTTTTCTTACTTTTCGAGACTTCAGAACATGTTCATAAACATTTTTTTTTATCAACTTTATTAACAGAGGGTACCTATTTTGTGAAATCAACTCCTCCCTCAGTTTTCAACCTCG
>MJUU01057566.1:0-42328 GCA_002080025.1 Modiolus philippinarum | reverse complement strand
GAATAAAAAACGAAAGATTTCTAAATGTCATTTTCAAAAAATTGAAATAGCCCACATTTTGATGGGGCGCTCAGCATAGATCGATCCATAACATACCATAAAAACGAAGCACAAATAAGATGTTGGGTTTTCATCGGTACTCACTCTAATTCTTATTTTAAAGCAAAACAAGTCCCATGGATTCTCTTAAACAAAGTGAAAGAGAATGCAGACTGTTAGTTAAATGAATAAATAAGCTGTCTATAAATTCAGTCAACGTGGAAACTTGCCCATCTCCCCGGATTTGCGAATATTTACGCTAATGCAGGGCCTAAAAATTTAAATATAACGGTCTATGGTAGGAACCCAACGGGGTTAGAATTAAAGACATGAATATCGAGATTGCCTTCCCACCGAGGGATTTGGCTGTTCTTCGAATGCATAGATATTACAGACAGATTACACTGATCCCGCCATCTCTGTGTGAGTCCAAAGGGATGTCAAATAGGATGAACTACAAATTTATTTTGACTCGTAATACGAGACTTAAGTATATTAATTAACCGAAATTTGAACATGGCAGTGGTGGTCCAGTGGTAGCCTACCAGACTTTTAAACCCGTAGAACCTTGACAGAGGGGGTTCGAATCCCACTGGAATCAACAAAAATTTAATATTTGATGTTTAAAGACTCAGACTCTGAATTTGAATTGATAAAAACAGATGAAAAGTTCATCACTTTCAGATGGTTCAAGCCAAAATGATTATTTTCATTTTAATTTTTTTTTTCAATCAAGTACCCAAAATTGCAGTTAATTTATCTTCTGCATATGGCCATTTCAACAACAATATGTCTCATCAGTGCAGATCATATCAAAACAATTGGAAAACCGAATAAAAAACGAAAGATTTCTAAATGTCATTTTCAAAAAATTGAAATACTGGGCTATTTCAATTTTTTGAAAATGACATTTAGAAACAACGGCAGTAGAATACCGAAGGAACAAAGGGGTGAAATTCACAAAAATTAGAAATCTTTCGTTTTTTATTCGGTTTTCCAATTGTATTTATATATGTTTACTCAAAGCTTCAATAAATGACAAAATTACAAAAAGTTTCAGAGATTTTTGCAGTCGAAATAATAAAAAATCAACTCATCAATCAACTGACTCGATATAAACAGATTGAATAAGAACTAAAACACTGGCTGAATACTGTGAAAGGACCTTGAATCCAATTTTCGTTGATTTTGCAGTTGACTGAAAAGGAGAATGAAAAACTGAATTAACCAACAAGGTCTTTTATATGTGAAGTCATATAAAAATAACATTTTTATGTCCGTTTTCTTGTTAAAGTACCAATCAAAGCCTCTGCGATATAATGCTTTGAAATGTGTACTCAGAATCTAGATGTTGTTTTTTAACAGTAATTTTACTTTCATTGGTATTTACGATGCGAATCCTGGATTTGAAGTTTGGGGATGTTGTGGGGTGGTGTTGAATATGCAATTCCAAAAAAATCGCCGAGCTTTGCAAGGGTCGCACATTCTAAGACAATAACTGGCCAAAAACCCGATTCACCGGTACCTGAAGCGGTTTTCAGGGGCTCCGGCTGAAATTACCGGATGCGTCCCAAGTTGGTGGATAGGGGAATGCCCTGTCTATGCGGGGTAGTCAGGTCAAAATACGCGGAATGCCTGACCGCGAACCACTGTAGCCAAATTGTACTGAGAAACGCCACACTCCATACAGTATAAAGATCCCTTCTATATTGTCTTCAAAGAGCAGAGGGAACAGGTAGTGTTGACCCGATGTCGTATTGGACATACTAGAACAACACATAGTTTTATCCTCAACAGGGATGATCGACCTGAATGTATTCCATGCAATTGTCCTTATACAATTCAACATGTTTTAATTGAATGTGTAGATGTTGCCGATATCAGGCGTGATTTTTATTCAGCTGATTGTCTTAAAGACCTATTTACAAATGTCGCTGGCGACAAAATCGTTCAATTTTTAAAAGCAATCAATTTATTTAGTAAGATTTAAAAAGATCAATTTTAAACTAGTTTCTAATTTCTAATATTGTTAGTCAAACCATAATTTCTTTAATTATGTTTTTAACATTTTACACATTTCTTTTACTTGTATAAAGCTATATGGTTTTATATAGATATTTTTACTATATAACTATTCTAATTAGTTAATATACTTAACAGTTCTCGCCACGATATAGCTGAAATATTGCTGAAGTTGGCGTAAAACATCAATCAATCAATCAATCAAAGAGCAGGGGGAACAGGTAGTGTTGACCCGATGTCGTATTGGACATACTAGAACAACACATAGTTTTATCCTCAACAGTGATGATCGACCTGAATGTATTCCATGCATTGTCCTTATACAATTCAACATGTTTTAATTTAATGTGTAGATGTTGCCGATATCAGGCGTGATTTTAATTCAGCTGATTGTCTTAAAAACCTATTTACAAATGTCGCTGGCGACAAAATCGTTCAATTTTTTTAAAGCAATCAATTTATTTAGTAAGATTTAAATCGATTTAACAGTTAAACTGTCATTTCTCCTATAATGTTTTTTTTATATTTTTTATATTTCATACTCTTGTTTCACTTGTATAAAGCTTTAATGGTGTTATATTTTATATATTTATCATGATTGTTCAACTTACTTAACAGTTCTCGCCACAATATAGCTGAAATATTGCTGAAGTTGGCGTAAAACATTAATCAATCAATCAAACAGCAGAGTCCTACACATTTCTCCCTTTTTTCCAGTGGCAATCGAAACTTGTTGTCACTTCCTTCTTCGTTTCTTTCTTCTCTATATATTTATATTTCATTAATTGATTAAATTGTTCTCGTCCTGAAATTGCTGATATATTGCTCACTGGACGTTTAACTCTAACTAATCAACCAAAACCCTGATTTAATCTCGGATAATTTATATTTTTTATAAATTTTGAGTTGATGATGTGGTTTATGCCACCCCATTAATTCGCCCCTGACAGTTTTAATTTAGATATTAACTTGCAATTTGTCAGCAGATATATAATCGAGTAGTTTTTTCCCTAAATCGAAGGATCTGTTGATAACTAAAACGTAGGGGTTCAACGTCCGATGCTTTAAAGTTTTTCATACCTGTTGGTATCTCATATTCTGCCTTTGCTACTCACCTTACCAACAGGTTATCATGATTATTAAATAACTCATGAATGAAGTACAGCTACACCATTATTTTATATATTCATCCTTGGCTCATTTATAAACATAGCGTTTCGTCTACAACAAAACAAACAGACATTCTAATCGATGAATTTAAAAAAAGTGTCGTTTTTAAGACCAGACGTAGAACATGGCGTTACATTGGACATATACTACCTTAAATTGAATGTTTCATCTCTGCACAAGAATTTTCAACCTATAAATGTCATTAAAATATCAGTTTAATGACTGAATCATAATAATTATATTCTTGTTTCCGCATTCTACCGGTATTCAACTCCAATATCAAACTAAGTCTGAAAAATAATATTGCTCTGTGGGTAAATTTGACGGATAAAGAAAAAGCCTAGCCACAAACCATTGTAGACGAACTGTTTGGAGAACGCCACTCTCCATGCAGTATAAAGATCCCTTCAATATTTCTCCGAGAAGATCAGCATTCCAAGACGATATAGATGGCTAAATTTCCTGTTTCTATCGATTTCTGCCCTTGTCCAGTGGCAATCAACACTCCTTCTCCAATTGGCACTTACACCTTTATTTCTTCCTTCTTTTACCCTTTTTGATTTGATTTATTTAATCTCGTACAAGTCGGTCATGACTGTTTAGTATAAAACTATGTGTTATTCAAGTGTGTCCTATACGACCTTGGGTACACAATACCTGTTCCTCGTGGTTGTTGCAACTACAGTACCTATTCCAAAACCGGGCAAAGATCATTCCGAACCATCTAATTACGGACCACTAGCATTGACTAGTTGTGTCTGTAAGACAGTTGAACCGTCTTGTTTGGTTTCTCTAATCTAACTGTCGTTGTCGAACATCCAAAATAGATTTCGACAAAGTCGGACCACATTAGACCATCTAGTTTGATTTAAAACATTTATTAGAAATGCATTTTTAAAGAAAGAACATGCTTTATCTATTTTTTCGACATAGAAAAGGCATACAACTTTGAAATAGGGAATTTTAAAAGAATTCTTTGATATGGGGTTGAAAGGAAGCTTGCTTATTTCATTGATAATTTTCTCAAGGATCGAGAATTCAACGTCATAGTCGATTCGATCTTTTCTGACTCATTAGAACAAGAGATGGGTGTTCTGCAAGGAAGTATTCTCTCTGTTACATTATTTAGTATAAAAATAAATAGCTTGCCTCAGGTCCTGAAAGATAGCATTGATGGATCATTATATGTGGATGATTTCCTGATATGCTATCGTGGTAAATACATAGAACGTCAATTGCAACTGTGTCTACAAAATCCCAAATCGGGAAGTCGAAAACGGTTTTAAATTTTCAAGCTCTAAAACATTTTGGTTGCATTTCTGCTCTTAGCGGAAAATGCACCCAGAACCAGGCAGTTGAAAACGGTTTTAAATTTTGAAGCTCTAAAACCTTTTGGCTGCATTTCTGCTGTAAGCGGAAAATGCACCCAGAACCAGAGCTTAAACTATACAATATCGCTATAACTTTCGTAAAAGAGGCAAAGTTCCTTGGTTTAATCTTCGACAGTAAACATTCCTTTCTCCTATCAAAATGCTAAAAAATAAATGTCTAAATGTATTCAATGTTTCAAAAACTGTGTCGAATTCCGACTAGGGTGCGGGTAGCACTATTTTATCGATCGTTTATTCGATAAAAGTTAGGTTATGGGTGTTTTATTTACGGTTCCACCCGTATATCATACATTTAATTTTTTCATACCATTCATCACCATGGTATGCGTCTTTCACTGAGAGAGTCTCTACGTTGCAGCTAATGAACCATCCTTTGGTGGCAGACGTGGCAAACTTAGTTTACAATATGCAACAAAGCTCTATGCGTATCCTTTCAATCTTGCTCACAACTGTGTTTTCAAGCCTATACAAAGCTGACTATGAAAAACGCCCAAACGTTATAATACCTTCTGGACATCGTATCAAGCCACACCTGGAATATGCTTGTATAAATTTGGATGAAATAGCCTCTATAGAAACTCCGAAAAAACCTGCTAAGCTGAACTAAAGGCCAACATTTAATTACGAATGACGCAAATATAAAAAGTCTGATACCAATACTCTGATTATCCAGCAGGACTTTGCAAAAATTAAATCTAAACATCCTAAAATTTTACACAGTTGGCTCTAAGGATGGAGACAGAGTGGCTTCTGCAGCCGTTTTTGGAGATCTTACAGCAACTCTCCGACTTAAATGTGTAGCTTTATCGCATAGAAATAAGTTAATGATCTGTTCTGATTCACTTTCACGACTTTTTTGCAATTGAAAGTTTGAAAAGAAACATCCAATTATTTTGAAAAAAGCTAATTTCTGCAAGTCACTTGTAGCATTAAGCAAAGTTTTTGCTGATAAGAATGTTACAAAAAGTGGAATGGACAACAAAAACAACACAAACAAAGACTTAAGTGACTTATATATGTCTTTCTACACTTCATGTGCAGGCGACACAAAAAGTAAGTTAGCATACAGAATGACTTCTAGTCATTGTTAGAAAGAACTGACATTTTAATTGCCGGCAATCGGAAAATAACTCCTTCCTTGTTCCCATTGATAACATCGTGACTCTAGTCTTGTTTTCGTATGAAGGTCCAATATTAAAAAACGGTCGTCTTTGAAAAGTAATTTGCTTTGCTGGTAAAATCAATTGACAAAGGATATTACAAAATATACACCTGCTTCTCCTTGTCTTGTGTCATCTGTACTTAATAATTACAATCTTGGTACCTCTGTATTGCTTACAAATATGAAACACAATATCTCTGTGATCCATATCTCATAAAGTCTGTGATATTTTTGTTGGTAAGAGATAAAATCATGTAATATGGAAAATATAAGAATTTTCTAGACAATGCAGAAAACTATCGTGAAAGTCCTTAAAAGACGGTTGTTTTTATTGTCACAATAATTAAGAATGCGCGAAACACGTAAACTGTTAAAGTTCTAAGTACTTGTTATTTCCGATTTTATCTGTTCTGCACAGGATTTATAGTCATGTAACACATCACACAAACACTTTGTTTTATCTGAAAATACAGCATCCAGCTATGGATTAATTGTCATAACGATGAATACGTGAAAAACGTTGTTAAAATAATATGAAAGCATTGATTTGTGTACAGAGGCTTCCTGTTTAGTAAAACGCATTTAACGTGATCCAACAAAATTAGATACCTTGAAAAAAGTTTGGATGCAGACATGGCAATCAATTGAATTACAAGACGGAGAAATAAGTTATCTTATTGAAACAACGGCAGTAGAATACCGAAGGAACAAAGGGGTGACATTCACAAAAATCGAAGTCCAAAGACAGGGCAAAAAAGAGAACACAGAAAACAATGACGTTAGACACAAAAACAATGACGCCAGACAGACACAAAGCACAGAACCAGAAATGCTATTTAGGAATAGAAATAGGCAGAAGGAATTAAGATTTCTTTTTACAACTAAAGAAAAAATGTGTTGACTGTTTTTGCTACAAACATTAGCGGATCTAAGGGGCCAAGAAATTTCGTATAATATAAAAAGGGAGTCGTGTTTTATTCTAAGAACAATTTTTGAAAGTGCTATCAAACGTAATACCGAAAAGAAAGTCGATCGTATGCAAACCTTTCTACGAACCTGTACATAAACTCAGAACATATTCAACGGCAGAAACATATCTGATTTATAGGAGTCCTTCGTATTTTTCAGTTTAAGTGTAACCTTTATGACTGAACAACCAATATTTTACATTTCTTTGCTCTACTGGCGTACAGCATAAATAAAATAATTTACAAAAGGATAAGTCACCTAGGGATGATTGAGTAATGATTGATTAGTTAAGCGACCAGTGAGCAACATTTCAGCTTAATAAAAGGAAAAAAATTACTTGGGCAACGAGTTTTAGTTGCCACTGGAAAAGCAGAGAAACGGGAAGGGGCAGGATATTTGGCCTTCTATTTTTCCCTCCTTAGAGAAATAGAAAATGGGTCTTTATACTGCATGGAGCATTTGTTTTCCATGTTCACATATGGGCTTTGCTCTATACAAATCGTATTACAAATTTTCCTAAATATCCTTATAAAGATAGTTAAATCAGTGAAAATTAATTGCCATGTATTCATAAATTGTGATAAATATCAAAAAATCTTTTGGCCTCCTCAAAAGATATTTTAATACGCCGAAAAAAGATATAAAATAGGCTTTTGAAAATAATCCTAGTTGATTAATTAATATCAATTTTGTTATTTTGCTTTTAATTCCTACCCTGAAAGTACAAAACAACGATACACTTTCTTGTTTATATTTACTACATCGTGATTGTGATCTAAATGTATTCTTTCATCATCTAAAACACTACGTGTCTTCATTTCGAAATGCTGTTTTGTAGCATCATAACACATAATAAGATAAGTTCGTAGTTTATTCTTCATTTATTGTCGTGATGGGATTAAATAATTAGCAGAAACTCATAAAGAGCAGTGTTGAAGTTACTTCTTTTGACCTGTCATGACGTCAAGACCTTGCTCCAATATGTAAATCACATTACAGTGTCGTTGATTTACAATCTTTTTACAGTACATTTATATACCAAAGTACTTCGTGACTGGAATTGGCATATATAGTTTACTTTCCCTCTAATTTTGTAATCTTAAAGTAGAACTTCATATTGTTTTCAACTTTCTTTTATCTCAGATTAATGTATGATGTTTTCAATTAGTTTCAACATGTTATCATGATATTTTTGTCTTAATGCACGCACAAATATTTTATGTTTGAAGTGCGTTTGGCATGAGGTTCCCAGGTCTGGAGCACTTGCTTACATTTCATTCAAAATCAGATTAGCTACATATTGTAAATTTAAATTATGTTCAATTTTTGTTGTAACACTCCCAGTCATGCTTTTTAATGATTCGTACATCCCACTAAAAGACGACATGGAGAAATAAAATAAGGATACGTGAATGGGTAACTATAAATTCAGCCGTTTGGTTTTCGAATAATTGTTTTACACACATCAGTCATTTGTCATGAATAAAAAAATGCATTGGCTTTGAGAAAGAATTAAATTGTAATCTAAGATGTATCAATTTGCAAAAGGTTAAAGTGCGCAGAGCAGCTTGGAGGAAACACAAAGATTAGTGCAATAATATGTACCTACATAGAAAATTGTCCTTCTAACAAACTTCCGTGGACGAAGATACCATAAAAAACCTTTAAATCAGTACCATTTCTATCTTAGCTTTTCCAACAAATTCATAAAAGTCATTCACTGAGAAACATTCGGTATTTATCAACGACCGTCAGTGTAAATAACCTGAAAACAAAAATTTCTGCTTACCTTTCTGTGACCTAGCTCTTGCTTCTATAATGATGAGTTTGGACATGAGAAATTAGTTTGATGATATAATTATTATTTGTAGCATTTTCACTAAAACAGTAAAATACTGACCTTTTGTTGGTGATTTACTCACAAAGAAATATGATACAGAGTATTGCTATAAATATTTGGACAAGATGTCGAATTGTTAACACATGCAATATAACGAGTTAAAATTTCAAAACACCGAATATAGATTCAATAAATATTGAAAAAAAGACTTACATGCCTACATACATTCCTTGAACAATTTCCTAAACCTTTTCTTTTTGTAAGTCGTCGTCTACTTGTATTGAGTTTTTTGTATGCTTTTATACTACAATGGCAATCAAAACTCGTTCCAACTTTTTTTCTGATCTTACTTATATATTTTTTTTAATTGATTAACTTGTTCTCGTCCCGATAAAGCTGAAATATTGCTAATTGAACGTAAAACTCTTACTAATCAATCAATATTATACTACATGTATATGGAAACGGGATAGAGATAAGGGAGGTTTTGGAACCCATAAACCGGATTAACTTTACCGCTTGTTTCGATATTACCGGTGCCTAGTCTGACAATCTCGACTTCTTTTCGTTGTTTACGATAGTATGTTGTCTTTCATTTGTTTTTTTTAGTAAAGCTGACATATAAATGGTGACCAGCGACTGAAATTTCGGCCATTGTATGTACTAAATGTTATTCTTCTTTTTCAATTACTTTGTCCTTGCATATATGTCCTTTTAATCAAATAACGCTCACATTTTTTTCATGGAATTGTTCGATATGATCGTTTAATGAACTTTTGGCTTATGTGAAAAAACAACGGAAGTGGATCCCCCGGAATACTGACAGAACAAGATTACAAAAAACAAAGACCAGAGACGAGACAAAAGCAAGAACACCAAAAGACGGAAGAACAAAGACGCCACACCACCGCAAAATGTAAAAACTTAAACACTTACAGTGTGAATTCAAAAGTGACATCAGGTGCCCCGGAAGGGTAAGCATGTCCGGCTCTGTTTACAGCACCCGTCACACTGTTAGAAGATTAATCCAGGGTAAAGTCAGAATCGGTAATGTCAAATCAGAGAAGTCGTGAATCTACATGTAGCTCTAAAACAAATTCAATTCACTTAAGCAAGTCATCTTTACATCCTACTACCATTTTCCGTTGGAAAGATACAACATGTTCCCCTTTTTATGTTAAGATCCATTATTGCTATCCAGCTCATAGTGTTAATGTCATTTCTATAAATGAAGTCCTGTGTTCATCATGCCGGTCGGAGTGGTGCATTATCAACCTTAAAAAATATACTGGACAATGACGACCTATGACAGTTCATAAGTTACTGCCTTCAATTGCTTGATATTTTAATGCAATTATGTTTCCTTGAATATTTGTTATTGTTTCGAGTACTTACCATCTTTTTTTTCTCAGATATAGTTACATTGATGAAATTCTTTCCATTTATAACGCATCTTAAATTAAATGAATCAGTATACTGACCTAAGGACAAAACGAAAAAGGATGCTTAAGGGCAAAACGAAAGAGTTTTTAATACATAAAATACCCACGTTGCATGAAAAACAGTAAATTTCAAAAGAATTTCTATTTGGTTGATTAATTGATTGAATACTGTTTAACGTCTACTGAGCAATATTTCAGCTATATCAAGACGACAACAAGTTTGTTAATAAATAATCACTTTGGGGTATGGAAAGGGTCATGGGACGGGAAATTCTGACTGCCACTGGAAAAGTAGGGTGAAATCGAAAGGGGCGGGGAATTTAGCCTTGTAGCCGATCACCTACGGACCACTCAAAAAAGAGCTTGCTACAAGGGTTCTTTAACGTGCAGGAAGCGTGGCATTTCTTCAAACACGTGGACCTGAGTTTACATCCCATCCGAAATATTGGTTGTGTATTTATTAATCCCGCACAACCACGGAATCGGTCCTATTTCTATATCCCGGGATTCCCTCGGGGTCAGTCCCGTTAAGGAGGGGTCATACCCGCAAGCCGGAGATACTAGGTCCTATTTCTATACCCCGGGGTTCCCTCGCGGGTAATTTCTATTTGGATTAAAGGGGTAAAGTATACTGTAGTTTGTGGTAATGGTATGGAATGTATACAATGGGGGTTACAACAAAATAAAATAAAAACAAAATAACACTTTGATACCAGAATAATAATTTTTTTCATTTATGTTTTTTGAAGAAAAAAAGCTTAAAAATTTTCATATTCATTGTTTTCACTATATGACAATATACAATTATGGCCCCCTATTGAGGGAGACATCCAGATTTGTCAACCTGAGGGGTTGTTTTCCCAATTGAGGGAGACATCCAGATTTGTCAACCTGAGGGGTTGTTTTCCCGAGGGGTTTACCCGAGGGAAAACAACCCTGAGGGTTGACAAATCTGGATGTCCCTCAATAGGGGGCCATAATTGTTTTATTATTTTTTTCCACATCAGATCAAGAAGACACATCAGTTCCGACAACCTAATGAAAAAAAAAAACAATACCAACTGCTACAATAAAAATTTTTTCAGAAGCACCAACACAACTTTACAACTGACCATTCTGAACCTGATGTCTAGATGGACAGTTGAAACAATAAAAGTGTTGTAGCTTTGTTTTGTTTTATATTGCCAAATAATATATCTCATATACAGGTACTTCATGCCAAATACACAAAAATGTAAACTCTAGTCATGAAAACAACAATCTTGGTACAGGTATTTGAAGATCAAACACAGAAATACTAGTATGCATGTTATTGTAATGCACTGACCAGTAGGGTGAAGAGGAGATATTTAAAATAAATAATGCACATTTTTACTTGTTATATTAACATGTAAAAAGAATTTGTCAACAATCAAAATGTTAATGAACATGAATGAAGAATAGAATCAAAGATTGTTTTAAACAAGCCGTACCCACGACCATGTTGAAAGTGTAAATTTTAAATATGTTTGTTTCATTTGACGCAATTTACATTGAAATTAACCACACATCCTGTAATATATGGCATGAATCCCATGGTTGTATTGTTGTTATTGACACATTTCATCACATTTGTAATATCCGATAATTCTGGTCCAACAGAAAGAGTACAACCTGTACTTGTAGGAAACTTAACTTCCGAAGCAGTGTTCACATTAACCTGTAAATCAGTGTTCTCAATATCCATTGGAATAATTAAATCTTGCAATTCAGCTGCAGTAATATTAATTACTCCATCACATGCAATATGATCACTTGAATTGTTTTTCTCTACATGTTCAATATCAGTAACTGTGCTTGTGTCACTGACGGTGTTGTTTTCTGTCGACAAAATAGCATCAGTGAGAGCCTTACTCATCTCATGTTTCCTTCCAACTGACACTCTACTAGTATAGGTCTTTAAAGATGTTTCCGACTTTTGGCCGGACACCGACATTATATCACGATTCGTAAACCTGTTTATATCCAACACTGTAATGCTAGTGGCTCGAATTGAGTGATTATTAAATTCCTGCGCAGATTTTCTCTCCCACGCCGACACAAAAGTACAAAAAGTACATTATGTCAATCCAACATTTTTGCTGTAGCCCAACAGGGGTTTTAGTGTTCAAAGCTTCACTACAATAAATAGTTTTTAACTCATTTTCCTCTAATGGGGGCGTGTGCTCAACTTTTGCAAGTCCAGATCTCTTTAAGCCTACACTGACTGCCTGAAAGATGTCGTTGGCCTTACAGAATTCTGCATCTTGAATTATCAAAAACAACTGATTTATTTTTTAATCACGTGGAAAAATTAGCCAATTAAAATCGTTCTTATATAGAAAAAAATAATAATATAATTTTGAAAAAAAAAGATTCAAGATTTAAAGAATACAGTTCTTTAATCAGCTGGACATACTAGCTTAACCCAAATGGGGGTAATAAGTAATTACCGAACAGAGTCAAGTCCATGAGATAAAAAACAAATCGGGTGGAAACCACAGAAAAGTTGTCCACCGCAATGGTCCTAAAAATTTTATCTGATGTATTGTCTGTAGTATTTCGTGAGGGCTTTTCAGCCTTTTCTGTGAAAGGAAACGGTTTTCTGGGACATTCAATATCAAATGAAAATAGCAGTTAATCAAATCTCCTGTCCAGACTAGTATACATTATATATACTTTCGATGGCATCCTTCTTTTAAGTATTTTACGAAAGGATATGGAGTAAATGAAGATGAGACCATAACACATATGTTAACTCCAACTGCAATAATTTTAATGAGCTGTATGGCCATTTCGGAAATTTATTCCTCATCAGCAGCACTAGAACCCAAACAAAGGAAATCCATAATTTCAAAAAATGTTAAAATGCACAAAACCAAACGAAATCCGAATAAACAGTAATATCAAATATAGCCAAGGACAAAACTACGATGGTGGGAGTTAATCCTTCGGTTTTAGAATTTACATGAATTTAGATAATAGTAATTGAACAAAGTGGACACATGAGATATTATCTCATGTACAAGTAATCATATCTAAGGAAAATAAAGAGCATACATCTCTACCACGGGGAATTGTTTTACCAACTCCACACTGCAATAAAAGACAAACTCCTGTATTAAATATTTTACGAAAGGATATGGAGTAAATGAACATGAGACCATAACACATATGTTAACTCCAACTGCAATAATTTTAATGAGCTGTATGGCCATTTCGGAAATTTATTCCTCATCAGCAGCACTAGAACCCAAACAAAGGAAAACCATAATTTCAAAAATGTTAAAATGCACAAAACGAAACGAAATCCGAATAAACAGTAATATCAAATATAGCCAAGGACAAAACTACGATGGTGGGAGTTAATCCTTCTGTTTTAGAATTTACATGAATTTAGATAATAGTAATTGAACAAAGTGGACACATGAGATATTATCTTATGTACAAGTACACCATATCTAAGGAAAATAAAGAGCATACATCTCTACCACGGGGAATTGTTTTACCAACTCCACACTGCAATAAAAGACAAACTCCTGTATTAAATATTTTACGAATGGATATGGAGTAAATGAACAAAATGAACATGAGACCATAACACATATGTTAACTCCAACTGCAATAATTTTAATGAGCTGTATGGCCATTTCGGAAACCTCATCAGCAGCACTAGAACCTAAACAAAGGAAATCCATAGTTTCAAAAAATGTTAAAATGCACAAAACCAAACGAAATCCGAATAAACAGTAATATCAAATATAGCCATGGACAAAACTACGATGGTGGGAGTTAATCCTTCGGTTTTAGAATTTACATGAATTTAGATAATAGTAATTGAACAAAGTGGACACATGAGATATTGCCATGTTTTATATGTGGGATCCATTCAATAAAAGATCCGTTATTATATTGGTGATTGATAAAAGAACATCATCAATATTTCAGATTTGTTTATCCAGCACCTTAATGCTTTGATCTTATACATGTAAGAGTTCCTGAAAAAAAAAAAAAACAGTCTCGTAGGATAAAAACAGGCCAAAAAGTAAACTTGCTTTTGATAAAGAGTACCTCGTAAGGCGACACACATATACAATGCGTAATTAATGAGAAAATCAAGCATACTGTACGATATTTTAGCATGAACAGATTCTGCTAAATTAATAGAAAGAGTATTTTTTCCTTGATTTAAATGCTCGTTGAGTAATACTTGCGTTTTCATTGCATTCCACAAATAAAGTCCGTTAATTATATGTGGACGCAATTTTTAATTTTTTAATTTTTAAAGGTCACATTTTATTTCTGTTTATTGAATACAGGTTGCTAGTACTTCCTTCTTCTAAGGGCAACCGGGCAGAAAATCGAAAATAAAACGTTTGCTTTTTGATAGTGTTCAGGATTTAGCCTGATTTTTACAGGCAATTTCTGTTACGCATCAGTTCTTCATTTTCTCTCGTATCCATCACTTTTTTCGATTTAATGCCGGGTTTTCCATACAAAAAGACCGTACTGGCTAAAACGTTAGTCACTCTTCTTTCTGTTCCTTTTCGATATTTTTAGTTATTTTTTTATGTTGGTGCATTTTACTGTTTAATTGTTGCCAGCAATACCATTTTTACTTGGTTAATAATAATAAGAAGGTTCACTTTTATAACTTGTTTTTAAATCCGTACATTGAATTTTACATCTTTTTCACAACATTTCAAATTTAGCCTACCAACTTATCCCTTTGACATATATATATATATATATANCCGTACCGCAGGAGTGAAACTCTCAAGATTTTTTCTGCTACTCACATTTCCAGATCTACTATCTTAAAATTAAATTTGGCCTACACAACAAAAGCAGTGAGTTACTCCACAAAGTAAAGAAACTGAATGCGATTTTTTGCCATTAATCCAGAAAATCTGGACAGTCCACTTAATTGCAAATATATGACTTTTTACAACCTCTTTCAATTTAGATCACCGCAACCCCCCCCCCCCAGGGAACCCCGGGGTATAGAAATAGGACCTAGTATCTCCGGCTTGCGGGGTATGACCCGTCCTAAACGGGGCTGACCCCGAGGGAACCCCGGGATATAGAAATAGGACCCATTCCGTAGTTGCGCGGATAAATAAATACACAACCAATCTTTCAGTTGGGATGTAAACTCAGGTCCACGTGTTGGATAAAATGTCACGCTTCCTGCACGTTAAAGAACCCTTGTAGCAACCTCTTTTTGAGTGGTCCGTAGGTGATCGGCTACAAGGTTGAATTCCCCGCCCCATTCGATTTCACCCTATTTTTCCAGTGGCAGTCAAAATTTCCCGTCCAATGACCCTTTCCATGCCCCAAAGTGATTATTTATTAACAAACTTGTTCTTGTCTCGATATAACTGAAATATTGCTCAGTAGACGTTAAACAATCAGTCAGTCAGTCAATCAATTTAGATCATGTTTGATTATTTGTTCTCTATCAGTTATTAACGTCTTTGAGTTTATAGTCTTCTAAATCTTACGATTTTATATGCACTGGAGAGACATGGTTTGTTAGAATGCAGAAACTAAATTTACAATTACTTCGGCATTTTGTTATTTGTTACCACTAGGTCGATGCCACTGATGGTGGAATGTTCGTCCCCAAGGGTTTTCACCAGCCAAGTAGTCAATACTCCGGTGCTGACCCGAAAGCCGATTTTATTTGAAAACTTGTTATATCTAATTTTTTGTGCATTTCTGTCGAAAACTACGGAGTATCTCCTTCATGCAAAGCTCTGTCTCTAGTTGATTTCGGCTTTCCATTTAGTTCATATCTGGTTATTTGATCTCATCAGTTTTTAAACATCTTTAGGTATTCTAAAGTTTTAGATTTTATCCGCTCTGAAAAGACAAAAGTTGTCGAATAGCTATATGCAGATATTAGTATCTTCATTCCGTGTTTGGCACTCGGTAGATGTCCTTGGTACTGGATTTGGCTTCCTATTTCGATATTTTTTGGAAATGAGTACTTTTTTGACTGCTTTTGGATTATGGCTTTCCATATTATTTGATTTTAATGCTGCTGATTAGAGGTTACTCCTTGAAACACGTGTACAGCATAACGAAATTTACTGTTTTTATGCAACTTCGGTATTTTTTTGTATTTTATGACTGATCCCCTTAAACAGCTTTCCTTAAGATGTTTTACATTCTTTCCACTAGCCAATCTTGTTAAGTTATCCTTGCTGCACTTTATTGTATAGACTCGAATTCCGTCAATGTCTTATCGTTCATCTTTGTATGTGTGTGTGTGTGCCTTCATTTTTCGTTTCTGTCCCGTACTCATATTATGTCTTTGTTTTTCCAGTGTTGGCATTGTCCTTTGATTATTCGTTCTAGATTGACGGTTCGGTTCTCACTTATTTTATTTGAATAGCAAACACCCTCAATTCTAGGATATTATCGAATTAGTTTATTACTAATTTTATTCGTTCGAAGTCTTAATATGTGTAACTCGTTCTCTCTGTTTGTAAAATTGTGGTTATTATTTTCCGAACGTTTGGCGGATTCAATAAAAGTGAGAACCGAACCGTCAGTCCAACACGTACAATCCAAGGACAGTGGCAACGTTGGAAAAACAGGCCATATTATCATTTTCAATATTTCCATGATATCGCATTCGATATCGCATAAATATTTTTGACTTCATCTTTTGCCATCAGTAAGAAAGACTGTCACCATTGAACACAGATTCGTCGTCAACGATGAAGTAGTCCGAGTCACAATCGGCTGTCTGTTCAATTGGGAAGAAAAGGTTTCCGTCTTTAAACTTCTTAACACCGCAACCGAAATATGAACTCCAATACTTTAATAGAACCTATCGACATAAATATAGAACTTGTCGACGTCATATCTATCTTGAATTGGGTTTGTTATTCTGCCTTTGGATTGTTGAATTATCACCAATTGTACACGACAAGTTTGATAAAGATGCTATCGCTACTTCCGCTGCGTGAACCGTGTATGGCATTATAACCTGCGCACAGGTCAAGCTCTATTTTTTACACTGAAGAGACACAAGTTGTCGAAATGCGCATATGTAGAAAATAAATTCATAGTAACCTCGGTATTGAGTCATTTGTTACCAATGGGTCGATGCCTCTAGAAAACCACGAAAATTGATGTCCACGAATAAAAGTATTTCATAGTAACCTCGGTATTGAGTCATTTGTTAACATTGGGTCGATGCCTCTGGAAAACCACGAAAATTGATATCCACGAATAAAAGTACTTCCACAGTATTTCGGGTCAGTACATAGTGTTACCCTTTACCGTCCTTCCGTACGTCCGTCCGTCTGTACGTCCGTATGGTTAAGTTTTGCGTTTAAGTCCACTTCTCAGAAACTGTATTAAAGGTAAAGAACAATGAGAGTAGAACAGTAGGTAGATCTTGGCTGGTACTACACAGTTCACTGGGCAGTTTGATACTTTGACCTATATTTCATGGTTTAGTGACTCTGGTTAAGTTTTGTGTTAAAGTCCATATCAAAACAACTACATGTTATAGGACAATGATGTTTCATCAAATTAATTGCCTTGATGAGTACTACTCAAATAATTGACAATTAGGTGACTTTGACCTACATTTCACGCTTCAGTGACTTTGGTTAAGTTTTGCGTTAAAGTCCATTTCTCAACAACTACACATTATAGGACAATGATGTTTCATCAAATTAATTTCCTTGATGAATACTACACAAATCATTGACAATTAGGTAGCTTTGACCTACATTTTACGCTTCACTAACCTTGCTAAACTTTTGCATTAAAGTCTGTTTTTCAACTACTATGTATTGTTGCATCATGCTATTTCACTGAAACATTCATCTATAGAAGAACTACCCGTTTCACTAACAATTAGGTGTCCATAACCTACATTTTATGCATGAATGACTTCGGTCAAATTATGAGTTCAGGTCGATTTCTTAACAACTTCACATTATAAAACAATGTTGTTTCAGCAAATGAAACATCTTGATCAGTACTTCCCGAATCATGGACAGTTAATTGACTTTTCCTATATTTTATGTTTGAGTGACTTAGGTTATCTTTTGCGATAAATTTAATGGCGGGGCATTCGTGTCTTACAGACACATTTTCTAGTTTAAAATTTTGTTGAAAACTAAGGAGTATTCTCCCTCATGCAAAGCTCTGTCCTTAGCTGATTTTGGCTTAACATTTAGACAATATTAGGTATTTGTTATCTATCAGTTTTTCAACATCTTTGATTATTAGGGTCTTCCAAACGTTTAGATTTTATCTGCACTTAAGAGAAATGCGCATATGCAGAAAATAAATTCACAGTAACTTCGGTATTTATTTATTTTTAAAAAGGCTTTCAGTATCAAGTTTAATGAATTGGCTAAAGGTGGTTCGATAGTCCTTGCAATTGAATGCGTGTTTGATGGGTATTTTTATTTAAAAAAGATAAATTAAGTAAAATTTGGACAAATTTTTTAGATATTTTGCTTAAAACACAAGTAATGTGTCCCTTTCTTTTATTGTAGCATTCTCTTTGGATGTAAAATTCATGATGGTTTTGTACTGTACAACGAAAAGTAAAACAAGGGAGGAAACAACGGCAGTAGAATACCGAAGGAACAAAGGGGTGATATTCACAAAAATCGAAGTCCAAAGACAGGGCAAAAACGAGAACACAGAAAACAATGACGTTAGACACGAAAACAATGACGCCAGACAGACACAAAGCACAGAACCAGAAACCACAACATTCAGAACAAAGGCACTCACAGTGTGAACTGCAGTGAAACTGAGAGTGACATAGCTGAAATATTGCTGAAGTTGGCGTAAAACATCAATCAATCAATCAATCAATCAGGTGCTCCGGAAGGGTAAGCATGTCCTGCTCTGTTAACAGCACCCGTCA
Organism: Modiolus philippinarum; assembly: GCA_002080025.1. Taxonomy (NCBI): domain Eukaryota; kingdom Metazoa; phylum Mollusca; class Bivalvia; order Mytilida; family Modiolidae; genus Modiolus; species Modiolus philippinarum. The sequence continues at coordinate 23,364 of MJUU01057566.1, read as the reverse complement.
AACAGCAAAAATTTTGCTTAAAACACAAGTAATGTGTCCCTTTCTTTTATTGTAGCATTCACTTTGGATGTAAAATTCATGATGGTTTTGTACTGTACAACGAAAAGTAAAACAAGGGAGGAAATTGCAAACAGCTCATTATAATTATTGCAGTTGGAGTTAACATGTGTGTTATGGTCTTGGTCTCATGTTCATTTACTCGATGTCCTTTCGTAAAATATTTACAAAGAAATCGCCACGAAATTTTTTTTTTCAAAATAATCAAATAACATATAGTAAACTCAACTTTTCATTTTGGTTTTGGAAAGTTAAATACAAAGGCAAGCAAGGTTAATAAGAATTCTTTTAGGTGCAACTTGAATAATTTTGAAAAAAACTGATAATTTTCTTGAACATTTAAACCAAACAATTCACATTTTCGGTGAAAGATTGTGACCTCATATGGTACGTGACCCCTCAATTTTTATTTCATTGTTTGGAAGCTCATTTTTTAAAGTTTAATTCAGCACATAAAAAAAAATGATGGATTTTGCTTATTCCCCGAACCACTAAAATTACGGGAAGATCATTCCACTTCATTCGCCAATATGTTTTTGTCGAAGTGGAGAGTCTTACCAGTAGCATATTCATGCCTTAAATTTTAGTAATAATTATAGCGAATTTACCAAATGTTACTGTCAGATGATGATTTGGTATGCATGTCACCTTTTATGAAGATTACACACATGCTATGAAGGTCATCAAATTTTACTGCTTATCAATTCAAAGTATTATTAATGATCACATGAGCGTTTTAATATTACATATTGCAGATATATATATATAAATATTGATATTCAAAGTAAAAGTTCTATAGTTTTTTTTATACAAATACAAAAGATGCCATCACGCGCATGAGTGCATGGTTATGTAGTGGAATATAATCTAAAACTCAGTCGGAAATACTTAGACCACAATTGAATGCTACAAACAATTAATTCGGGAAAAAGATACGCTAGTTTAGAAGAATTTAACGTGTAAGGTTGTCCATTAAGCTTTTTGAATCACTCCATTTTTAATCGGGCATCTTAACATGTTGTCTGTGTAACCGTTTTTAGTGATTGTGAAAATAAAGTACATACTAGTTTATCTTACAAGTTACGTGATTCCACGTTTATGTGATTTAAAATTACAATTCTCTTTTAAACTGTAAATAAATATAGTTCGTGTAATGGTAAAGATTAATCGACATAAATATCTTGCAACTGTGGTCTATAATTACTTAAAAGAAAAGATGTAATCCTGAGATATTTACAAAGTGCTGTAGCCAGGATAATTGCTAGAGAGTTTCATCCTGTCACGATAGATTTAAGTAAATTCATTTACTGTCAAACAGGGAGGTAAACTAGTCGACATAGACTATCACTTTTATAATTTCCTGACACAATTCTCATCTTTCAAATTTAATGAAATCCTTACGACGGCAATAGAAAAATAAGTGAAGGTTCAGCAGATTATACGATGATTTGGAATGAAGCGAGGGGCCTGTGATTTGTTAATAAAAGCTGCTGAGGTGTAAGGTGTTTTTGAAAATATTTTGGTCCCCCAAATAAAATTTTTTGTGAAGATGTAAGCCTTAACTATTTCATTTGTTGGCTTGAATGCAAAACTTAACCAGAAATATAGAAATAAAGACACACTAATGTACATTGTGATTGAAAACTTGTATTAGGGATGCGAGGAAATTTGTACGCTTTTGTTTTCGGTGTAGTATTTTTATGCCCCGCGCACGAATGTGGAAGGGGCATATAGTGTTACCCTTGTCCGTCCTTCCGTACGTCCGGTTAAGTTTTGCGTTAAGGTACATTTCTCGGAAACTGTAAGGTATAGAACATTGATAGTAGTTCAGTAGGTAGATCTTTGATAGTACTACATAGTTCACTTGGCAGTTTGACTCTTTGACCTACATTAAAGGCTTACTATATGGTGTGAGGTTCCTCACTGTGTTGAAGACCATATGGTGACTCTTAGATGTTTTGTTTTTGGTCGTTTTAACCTGGATATGGGATGTTGTCTCCTTGACATTCACCCCATTTCCTTTCTTTTTCATATTTTACGCTTCAGTGACTTTGGTTAAGTTTTGCGTTAAAGTCCATTTCTACGCATTATAGGACAATGATGTTTCATCAAAATAACTGCCTTGATGAGTAGTACCCAAATCAATGACAATAAGGTACCTTTGACCTACATTTTACGCTTCAGTGACTTTGGTTACGTTTTGCGTTAAAAGTCCATTTCTCAACAACTACGCATAATAGGATAATAACGTTCATCCGAGGCTTACAGACACATTTTCTTGTGTCTCGATAAATATACTAAATTTTCCTTATTTCTCAATAGAGACATAGAGTATATGTCCAAAGGGAAAAGGCGAGATAGGGTGATTTCAAACCCGAAGGCTAAGATATCATGTCTATCCCGAAGCTTGCCGAGGGATGGACAAAATATCGTCTTTTCAACAGGGTTTGATACATCCCTCGCCTAAACGCTCTGAAATTATTCGCATACCCGTTAACTTTCACAAAGAAATATCAAAAACGTCCTAGGGAAAATATGGGGTCAATTTATTTACGTTTACTGAAGCTAGATAGTGACTTCGTTTTCAACAATTGGCGCGCAATTTTAAATTGCTGTTAAAATATATATCGCATATCTCGCGGTTCACGATAAGTTCCAAATTTGAAAATAAATTTTAATTTTTTTTTTTATATAAACAGAAAGAGTGATTAAATCAGACAAGAAATCATACTTGATAAATCCCCTGAAATTCGAAGCGATGGCAGACATCTTGAATTTTGTGCACGTGCGTACGATTGAAGTGAGACAGCCTCCGTATAGGGTGAGATAGAAATATCTTGCGCTCCCAAAATCAGGTGATATCTCTATCCCCTACGCGAGAAAATATCCTCCTGTCAGTATCCAAGGTCAGGAATATTGAAAGTTTAGAAATGCAAAAAAAAAAACCCAAGTTGCATAACATATAATAAATTTTTGTTATTCTGTACACGTGTTTCACTGTTTCCAATCAGTAGAATAAGAATCACATAATATGGAAAGCCATCATAAAAAGTCATAAAGAAGCACTCAACAGAAATATGATCAATATGTTTTCAGAAATTAAAAGACTACGATTAATGATAAAGACCAAAATCGGTTAAAGGAAGAGAATGGGTATATAGGCAAAATTTTAATATACCTAAGCACAAGCCCAATCCCCCCTCCCCCCTCCAACCCCCGAACGACTTAGAAGGATTTTAGTAGACATTTACAAAAAGATATGCACCATCTTCAAATGTGCATGAAAAAATTACTCAAAAAAGTTTTACTTATTTCCTCATTATAATGATGAAGATATTATTTTTTTTAAGAATTATCTATCATTTTTGAACATTCACACCGGGCTTTGAGACCGGCAGGTCAAACATGGCTGAATTAAGGCCACTGAAATTTTATGTATAGAAGCATTAAGTTTAAAAACTAAAACTACACGATATACACTTAAGTCTACATTTTAAGAGAGCTTAACTTTATAAACTGACTAAAAGCACTGTGTTTGAATGTCACTCAAATAACATCATAGGCCTGTTTTAGCGGAATATTTATATCAAATTGCTGAAACGAATTGAGCCCTGCTTATTTCTCCTTGACTGGTAACGATTCCATTTGCTGAACAAAACTTCTAACTTCTCTTTCTGAAGTTTGGAATAGGGTGCTTGATCATCAATTTAATCTAATATAATGTTGTTGAGAGATTGTTAACAGAGAATAGTATTCAAAAATACAAAAAAATGCTAGATTAGTTGCATAGAATTGTTCATTTTAGTGAGCAATGAAATATTCTTCAGCATTTGTTGCTGTCTTCCTGACTGATGGTGGGTCAGTGCATAAGAACGGCAGAAACAGTTCATCTCTGGTTACGTAATTTTCTGTTTAATGGCCCGCGAATTTTAAACATCTACTTTCTACTGTAAACTGGACTCCTGTTGTGTTACACTGAGCTACGCTTGGCGACACTCACAATAGGTGACTGCTCAAATCCCCAGGTGAATATTCTTACCCCGTGATTTTACAAGACTTTGCTAAAGACGCAGGCGTTAGCATCATAAACGGTCGTGGCGTGAATATTTTCCCGGATAAAATGAAAATGTCGGCGTTTGCAGAAAGGTACGTTTCTTGTTTAAAAAATCAAAATGCCAACACCAAAGAAAATACGAATTTGCAATAGGAAACTGGTAGAATATAAGGCCAGGAATGATAAAAAAAAATTATAGAACTGCTGGAAAGGGATGGGTCAATTCAGATTGTAAAAGGATGGATTTGTCACCAATGAAAAAAAAACTTTTTAATTTGAACAAGAACTGTACAATGTCAATTTATTAAACAGTAAATGGTGTAATGGGGGACAGGACAATTTTCTGAATGCTGAGAACAGTTCCCGTATACAGTTATTTGAGGCATAAGTTATGCCATCGAAGGGAAACTCTAATATTCTTAATTTGTGAGGAATATCGCCGATTTGCTCTTCTACGCCACTTTTAAAATATAAAGATGATATAATAATGCCAAAAACTAAGTCAGTGTCAATTGAAGAAGGGTGTTCTTCTTTTAAATCTCTTATCTACATTGCAGTTGATACGAACTCAGTATATTCTGTTCGTGCCCAAAGTTAAACGTCTATAACTAACAATAAATATAAAAATAATGAATATGCCAAGCAAGATACTCCTTTGTCACTTGAAAAGAAAACCTCTTTAAAAATTGTTATTGCCACCCCAGAAGTTTTACAAAGACCTGTGAAAGATGTGTATGAATCACATTGAGATCTGTTGTTTAGAACTAATTGTGCACTTATCCAGTAAACTTTACCTCTTCGCTGAAGAACAGAGTTTGCAAAAACCGTGCTTCTATATTAAACAGCTGTAAAACATATTTTATTATCTGAGCTATCCGCTGATAATCCAATTCATCGCTCCCGAAAAGGAGGGAAGATAAGTAGACAAATGAAACAAGAGGCTCTCAAGAGCCTGTATCGCTCACCTGGTCCATGGTCAATACATAAATTCAAAAAAACTTCTATGTTAAAGGGTCTCATTTTCAAACTATGTAAACAAACATTTTTGTTATATGATCAAACTATTTTCCCTATTGCCTGCCATCTTGGATAAGGGATGGATCTGCAGGACACAATATTAAAGAAAATTAAGTGTTGTGCCAAAGTTTATTTCCAATTGGCCAAATGGTTTTAAAGAAGAAGACCTTTGAATGTACTCCAATATTAAACTGTTTCCCATTGGTAGCCAATTTGCATAAGGTGAAGACTTGAGGGACATCTGTTTTGAAGGGGTCCATCTAAGATGCATTGTGATTAAGTTTTATTCTAACTAGCAAAGTCGTTTCAGATAAAAAATTATTTATGTGCTCTTCCTATACAGTCCAGTAATAAATTAAGTTCCCCGCAGATGGCCATGATGGATGATATATAGGCACCAAAGTCACAATACTTAGTCAGCACCTCATAGCATCGTACATGCCATATAGTTATCAAATCCATCTGTGGTTCTCAAGGTTAATGTCATCACTTGATCATAAAAGGCTTTATTTAAAAAAAAAATTATGCAGGCTATGAGGCCAAAATGACTACTTTCTAATTGATACTAATTCATGTCAGCAAAGCAAACAGTACAGTGGCCAATCAAATACTTCCCTGTAAGACAAAATATTTTATATAGAAAAATAATTGTAACATATAATAAGGTAAAGATAAAGAAAGTATTTTTGCCAATAATTGTAAAAATTTGTACAAAAACACTGTTTTTGCTCTTAATTATAAATAAAAATAATTGTTTTAACAAAGCTGTGAAAGGGAATTTCTCTAAAGCTTTAAAGAGAAAAGTTAACCAAAGAAGATTTGAACACAGAATTTAAGGTGAAATAACCAATAAACCATATGGCATTGGAAAAAAAATTGGTGACAATCAATCAAAAACTCCTAAACAGGCCTTTGAATTTTCTTCAAAATTTCAGAGTATGTAGATCTTGATATGCTGAACATTATTCCAATTTACACTTCATCTCTATCTGTTGCAGTTTTAGAAATAAAAAATAAAAAATGCATAAATTTTGAAAAATTTACGGAAAAAGGGCTCTAACTCCAGGACGGGTTTTCCGATTTTCTTCAAAATTGCAGAGCAGATAGATCTCGGCATTCTGAACAATTTTGCCTCTTGTCAGATTTTTGATATCTGTAACGGTTTTCGAGTTATTTGCCAAAAACAGCAATTTACCCCTATGTTCTGTTTTTAGTAACAGCGGCCATGTTGTTTGGCCCTCGGACTAACCGAACACATTTTTTAAACTACATACCCTGGTGATGACCCAGGCCAAGTTTGGATTAAATTGGTCCAGTGGTTTCAGAGGAGAAGATTTTTAAAGAAAAGTTTACGACGGACGGACGGACGACGGACGCCAAGTGATGGCAAAAGCTCACACTGGCATAGCCAGGTGAGCTAAAAAGAAACAAAAAGATGTCTCGCATAAGAAGTTATTATAAAAGAGTTGACAGAAGAATTTCCCTTTTTATTGCAATTTAATACCGAAAAAAAAAATAGATGCCAGTAACAGAATTGAACGACTGACATCGGTTTGACATGGAACAGGAATTATATATGCAAAAAAATAGATACAAAATGTAACAGAAACATCTGCAATGGCTAAATATTACAATCTCATGCCATAATCTGCCAGGGAACTACACAGGAAAAACACAAATAAGACAAAATACAAACGTAAACAACGATATGAAATCTGGCAGCCGGACTTGGTACCGGCACTAGCAAAAGCCAGTGGTAGAGTTTTACTGGTTTATGGGTACCGAAAACCCCTTTTATCCGTCCCGCTTCCCTATAGTTTAATAATAATCCGAATAAATGTAACTAAATGGATAACAGGAAACACCTACAATGGCTGAAAATAATAATTATATGCCACAAACTGCCAGGGAACAGGAAAAACACGAATAAAACAAGACAAACGTAGACAACGATAGGAACTCGAGAGAGCCGGACTTGGTTTTGCACTAGCAAAAGCCAGCAGTAGAGTTAAACCGGTTTATGGAATGAAGCCTTTAATCGTAAAAAAAATTTTAGAGTTATGGCAGGCCATATCGGATCTGCAAATAAATAATAAACTGCATGGAATACAGTCAGACGTCGGTAAACAAGTTTGTTCCTAAGGTAAAAACCGTAGGGAACAGGTAGTGTTGACCCGATGTCGTATAGGACACGCTAGAACAACACAGAGTTTTATTTTAAATAGTGATGATCGACCTGAATGTATTCCATGCAATTGTCCTTATACAATTCAACATGTTTTAATTGAATGTGATATCAATCGTGATTTTTACCCTGCTGATTGTCTTAAAGACCTATTTACAAACGTCACTGACGACAAAATCGTACACTTTTTAAAAGCAATTAATTTATTTAATAAGATTTAAACGGATTTATCTTAAATTTTCTAATATTGTAACAGTTAAACTGACACTTCTTCTATTATGTTTTTAATATTGTACAGATATTTTTTACCTGTATAATGCTATATGGTTTTATATTGATATTTTTATTTATTTATTATAATCGTTCCATATTCTTAACAGTTCTCGCCACGATATAGCTGAAATTTTGCTGAAATTGGCGTAAAACATCAATCAATCAACCAATCTTTCATTATGTTTTTGATATTTTACACATATATTTTACTTGTAAAAAGCTAAAATGGTTTTATATTGGTTTTTTTTTATTGATTGATCTTTTTTAATCGTTCGATATACTTAACAGTTCTCGCCACGATATAGCTGAAATATTGCTGAAGTTGGCGTAAAACATCAATCAATTAATCAATCCCTATAGTATAAAAACATACAAATTAAACCCAAAACAGGAAGACTACTAACTCCATGACCACAATCTTTTTTTTTTTTACATGTAACAATAATTTAATGATCATTAAGCGGAGTAATAGAACAAGTAATTTATATAATTGGATAATAATTACTTCACTGCAGTTAATGGCAGTAATTATGTCTCCAGTTTGTTGCAAACTTAATACAAAGCAATCCTCTAAATATTTGACTTGAAAGAAAAATGTACAAACCAATGATCTGTACGTCCTGTATATTTAAACAAAGCCGACAATTATTGAACAAGATATTAAATAATGTAATAAAAAATTCAATTCTGTGTCGTATATATTCAGTTTTCATAGCCTAGATATAATTTGTTCCAGTTTAAATACTTTTTTCTCCATGAAATCATTTTAACAGAAAACAAAATCACATGTTTATGCAATGATATAATTATTCCCAATGTATTCATATATAAAATGATATTAGCGGTATGTCCACAATCTTGAAAGGAGAGAAAAAGACGATACGCAATTTTGGAAGATGGTTCAAGTGGTGCTCACCTTTAAACTGTCGGCTAGCTCAAGGAGCCTAGTCTGCTGGTAGAACACTGTCGCACTATGGAAGAAAAATTAAACTCAAAAGCTCCCGAAGGGTTTGGCCAAGAATCATCATACATTTCAATAGACATCGGCAATATCAATGAGAGGCCGGTATGTGTGCAAAATTTTCAGGTCAAAGCTAATTTAACGGATGCAAGCAGAATATTTTGTCGATATCCCGTATTACGTAAAGAATGTAAGGGAAGTGCCAGCTTTTCTGAACTTTAAATCAATTTCTTTTTCAGCTCACCTGGCTATGCCAGGGTGAGCTGTTGCCATCACTTGGCGTCCGTCGTCCGTCGTTAGCTCACTTTCAAAAATCTTCTCCTCTGAAGCCACTGGGTCAAATGGAACCAAACTTTAACTGAATCATCAATAGGGTATCTAGTTTCCACTTTGTTATTTAGTATGTCTTAGGTCAAACAACATGGCTGCCGTTACTAAAAATAGAACATAGGGGTAAATTGCAGTTTTTGGCAAATAACTCAAAAACCATTACAGATATAAAAAAATCTGACAGGAGTAAAATGATTAGCATGAGAAGATCTACGCATGCTGAAATTTTGAAGAAAATCTGATGACTCGTCTAAGAGTTATTGCCCTGTTCCGTAAAATTTTCAAAATTTTGATGTTTTTTTTTATTTTTTATTGAAAAAAACTATAACAGATAGAAGTTAAGTTTAAATTGCAAAAATGTTCAGCATGTTAAGATCTACCCACATGGATATTTTGAAGAAAATCCAAGTACCCATATATGAGTTGTGGTTCTTTATTGGTCAAATTTTTCGTGATTTTTAACTTTTTGTCCTATATTTCAAAAACGCTTTGAGATAGAGGTCAAGTTTAAATTGCAAAAATGTGCAGCATGTTAAGGACTATATTTTATTTAACACATTCAAGTTTTCCGACTGCTTCCAAGATGGCCGCCAGCGGGGAACTTAGTTTATCATTTAACTTAATGGGAAAATTCATACAAAGAAGTTCTTGAGAACAACTGAATGGATTTGAACCAAACTGGGCAAGAATGATGCTTATGAGATGCTGACCAGGTGTTGTTACTTTGGTGCCGATCCATCATCTAACATGGCCGCTAGCGGGGATCTTAATTTTAACATTGGACCCTATGGGAAAATGCATACAAAGAACTTCTACTTTAGAACCACTGGATGGATTTGAACCAAACTTAGCATGAATGATGTTTATGATGTGCTGACCAAGTGTTATTACTTTGGTGCCAATCTGTCATCTTACATGACCGAAAGCATTGGACCCTATGGGAAATGCACAAAGATCTTCTAGAGAACTGCTTAATGGATTTAAATCAAACATGACATGAATGATGCCTGTCAGGTGCTGACCAAGTGTCACCAGCTGTGAACTTAATTTAACAAAAGATCTTCTCTCTAGAGAACTGCTTAATAGATTTAATCCAAACTTTGAGAAGCTGACCAAGTGTTGTTACTTCAGTTCTGATCCATCATCCAAAATGGCTGCCAGCAATGAATTGAACCCCAAGGGGAAATGCATACAAAGATATCATGGGAAACCATTGAATGGATTCAATTTAAACATTGCATAAATGAAACATGTGAGATTTTGACCAAGCTTGTTACTTTGGTGCTGATCCGTCTTCCGACATGGCCACCAACATTGGACCCAGTGGAAAATGCATAAAAAGATCGTCTCCTCTGAAACTGCTTGAACAATTTCAGTAGAATTTGGATATGATAGTCCTTATGTGACCCTCTTCAAAGTTTTATGTTAAATACCTGCCAGCAGGGAACGTGGATTAACATAGGTCCCTTAAGTTTGGAAACTGCATTCAAAAATCTTCTCTGAAACTGCTTGAACAATTTTAATTAAATGTTATAAAAAGTTTCTGATTTTTATGTACATACACCACCAAAGATGGACCATCAATTGGGAATTATAGTGCTGCAGGACCCAGGTGAGCGATACAGGCTCTTGAGAGCCTCTTGTTTAGCTCACCTGGCCTAAAAGGCCATGTAAGCTTTTACCATCACTATGCGTCTGTCGTCTGTCTGTCCGTCAACAATTTCAAAAATCTTCTCTGAAACCGCTTGGCCAAATGTAACCAAACTTGACTGGAATCAACACCAGGATATGGCTTCTCAAAATTTTGTTCGATAAGTCGGCTGGTCAAACAACATGGCCGCCATTGCTAAAAATAGAACATAGGGGTTAATTGCAGTTTTTGGCTAATAACTCGAAAATCGTTACAGGTATCAACAATCTGACGGGGTAAAACTGATCAACATAATGATTTCTACCCACCGTGCAATTTTGAAGAAAATCTGAAAACTCATCTCGGAGTTATAGACCTTTTTCCGTAAAATTTTCAAAATTTTTGCATTTTTTATTTTTTATTTCAAAAAGTGTAACAGATAGAGGTCAATTGTAAATTGCAAAATGTTCAGCATATCAAGATCTACCCACCCTGAAATTATGAAGAAAATCCATAAAGCCTTGTAGGAGTTATTGCCCCTTTTTCATCGAATTTTTAAAATTTTCGTATATTTCGTCTTTTATTTCCAAAACTATAGCTGTGGCGACTTCAAAACTGGTGTTGAAAATAGTTCGTTGACCGCCATTTTCAAAATGGCCGCCAAAAAAGGCGGGAAAATTCAACATTGTCCGATTTCAATGAAATTTGGTTTCCAAATTGATATTGATGTTGCGACTTCAAAACCGGTGTTGAAAATTTTTTGTTGACTGCCATTTTTAAAATGGCCGCCAAAGAAGGTGGGAAAATTCAAAATTGTCCGATTTCAATGAAATTTGGTTTTCAAATAGGTATTGATGTCGTTACTTCAAAACTGATTGTTCGTTGACCACATTTTCAAAATGGCCGCCAAAAAAGGCGGGAAAAATTCAACATTGTCCGATTTCAGTGAAATTTGGTTTCCAAATAGGTATTGATGTCGCAACTTCAAAACTGATGACAGAAAATGTTCGTTAACCGCCATTTTCGAAATGGTCGCCAAAAAAGGCAGGAAAATTCAACATTGTCCTATTTCAATGAAATTTGGTTTCCGAATAGATATTGATGTTTTGACTTCAAAACTAATATTGAAAATTGTCTGTTGACCACCATTTACAAAATGACGCCTCAACTTCAAAACTGGTGTCCAAAGTGGTCCCAAGCAAGAACGTTTTTTGACAAAAAAGCCTAACAAAGAAATATAGTAAAACATGATCAGACTTTAAATACAGTTCAAGATATTGGTGCTGTTCGAGCTACGAAGTTTGAGAGACTGAAGATCAACTGTATAACTTACAATGTTACCTTGATTGTGGCAACTGAAAGCCAGGTGAGCGATACAGGCTCCTGGGAGCCTCTGGTTTTAACAACATTTCCGTAAAAACGAAGTTTAGAAATGCCCTTAGTAATAAGCCGTTTTCAACTAACGCCATACATATGTATTTAGATATCAAATGTTAATATCTATTATAAAACTTCTTAAATGTATTCAAATCATCTACACAAGCTCTTTTTAAGTGGTCCGTAGGGGATCGGCTACAAGGCTTAATTCCCCGCCCCTTTCGATTCCACACTATTTTTCCAGTGGCAGTCAGAATTTCCCGTCCCATGACCCTTTAAATTCCCCAAAGTGATTATTTATTAACAAACTTGTTCTCGTCTTGATATAGCTGAAATATTGCTGAGTAGACGTTTAACAATATTCAATCAATCAATCAATCAAACCCAATACAGGTAGACTACTCAATTCATGACCACAATCTTGAAAAGAAGTCCACATGTACTTAAGGAGAGAGACCAGATTCGTCGACAGGGTAAGTGTCTTGTCACACGCCATGCCAGAAATGTAATATTCAATGAAAAAATCGTTTCCAGGAAAAAGTCAAGTCCCATTGCTGTGATGAGAAGACTTGATCCAAAATATTATTTGACAAACTAGCATCTTATGGTTGTGTAACAGCAGAATCGATAAATACAGGAGTATCTGACTATTGTATAGCTCTATTCTAAGCTGCTTTTGGATATTCTATTAAAGTTTTATTGTAATTTGTAGATAACAGGAAACATCTAGAATGGCTGAAAATTACAATCACATGCCACAAATTGTCAGGGAACCACACAGGAAAAAAACAAACAAATAAAACAAAAGACTGACGAAAACAACGATAAAAATTCGGGACAGCCGGACTTAGTACTGGAAAAAGCAAAAGCCAGCGGCCATCGGAAGGGTTAAGCCGGTAAATGGGTACCCACCTGCCCCCATTTATCTGTCCCGTTTCCGGCATAATAAATATACTCCATTACAAGGAATATAATGTATTTATGGACGATAATGCATTTATTGAATATAATGCATTTATTAACCAAATATTTCAAAAAGGACAAGAGAAAATTTGTACAGTATATTACATAGGTTTTTGTCGCCGTCACCTAGTGCATGATCAATAGTTCGTCTGTCCGCCCGTATGGTGACATGCATTCATGATTTATATTCCCACCTTAACCCCTTGATACTTTTTCACATGGAGAAAGTGAGAACCGAACCGTCAGTCTAAAACGAACAATCCAAGGACAATGGCAACATCGGAAAAACAAAGGAACAGACATAACATTAGCACGACACAGACATGAAAAAAAATGAAGACTCACATATACAAAAATGAACATTACGGACCCCATAAAAACCATGTGTGAGATCAGGTGTAAATTGGTATAGATGTAATTTAGCCCAAAACATTATGATTCTCCTTTGATGTAATTTTTCGAGATATTAATTTGTCCTCGAATCATATATTATGAAACACTGACATTTATATTGCAGGCGACACATGTGCAACCTGAAACAACCATGGATATTTTTGCTTCTTTACAGAGTGCCTGTCCATAGTTAAGACTTTGATGTACTCTTTATACATGACTTGCCTTTGCATGAATATTGGGGTTTATATCCATGGTCTCGTTTTCTTATGGATGCGGGGTTGTAAAGAAACATAAAAAGGGCAATGTTCAATTTACTTAACAGTTCTTGCCACAATATAGTTGAAATACTGCTGAAGTTGGCGTAATTCATCATTTAATCAATCAACCAATAAAATTAGAGAAACATTCTTTCTCTAAAAATCTAGGACCCGCATTCCAGAGAATTAAAGAGCAAAAAGTAAGTGAAGTACATGTAATACGTGTTAGAAATGGGAAAGGATTGATTGATTAGTTAGAGTTTAATGTCCAATGAGCAATATTTCAGCTATATCAGGACGAGAACAAGTTAATCAATTCAAAAGAAATTGTAAGTAAAAGAAGAAAGAAATAAGGAGGAAGGGGCAACCGGGGCAACGACTTTTGATTGGCACTGGAAAAGGGAAGAAATGGGTAGGGGCAGGATATTTAGCCTTCTATACGACACCCAGTGCGTCTGCTCTTTTTAGAGAAATATAGAAGGGGTCTTTATACTGCATGGAGCGTGGCGTTTCTCCACACAGTTTGGCTACAATGGTTCGTGGTCAGGCTTTCCGTATTATGACTTGTTTACCCGGCATAGACAGGAAATTCCCCTATTCACCTTGGGACGCGCCGGGCAGCTCTGTAGTAAAAGCCCATGAAAATCGATTCAGGTGCCGGGCATGGGAAATGAATGGTTCTACTAACTGTGCACGATACAATTGCAGCATGTTAAAATTATAATGGAGCAAAATAAAATGGATATTATTTCTGTACAGTTTGATTAAAATTGGTCCAGTGGTTTCAGAAGATAGTCAAAATGGAGATTTTTTGTATGTAAAGATGCAACTATCATCATATATAAAATAATTAAGATGTGGCTGATATGTGCATGCGCTATGGAACTGGTCACATTACTTTCAGTATCATTCTCCCTCTCTCCATTCATCCCCCGAAGGAACCCTGGGGTATAGAAATCGGACCTAGTATATCCGGCTTGCGGGGTATGACCCCTCTCTAAACGGGGCTGACCCCGAGGGAACCCCGGGATATACAAAATAGAACCCATTCCGTGGTTGTGCGGGATTAATAAATACACAACCCATCTTTCGGATGGGATGTAAACTCAGGTCCACGTGTTGGAAGAAATGCCACGCTTCCTGCACGTTAAAGAACCCTTGTAGCAAGCTCTTTTTTGAGTGGTCCGTAGGTGATCGGCTACAAGGCTAAATTCCCCGCCCCTTTCGATTTCACCCTACTTTTCCAGTGGCAGTCAAAATTTCCTGTCCCATGACCCTTTCCATATCCCAAAGTGATTATTTATTAACAAACTTGTTCTCGTCTTGATATAGCTGAAATATTGCTCAGTAGACGTTAAACAATATTCAATCAATCAATCAATCTCTCCATTCATTATTTAAAATGAACTATTGTCCTATTTAAGTTAGATTTTTTTCTACTTTAAGTTCCTCAATTAATGACATGTATATAATGTCATCAGAAACCTGCACTGAGCTCTTACTACCACATCCTGCAGGTCTTGTCTGAACTTTTAAGACGATATTTTCATGATCTACCGATGATGTTATAATGAATGCATTCTTTAAAAAATTCTTTCTTATTTCATCTTTTATCTTTGTTGTCGCTGTTAAGAGCAAGAGTGTGGGCATTCGTAATGTAATAAGGTCTTTTAACTTTCCCTGTTCCATGACCCCACTGAACCAAGCAGTTGGCCTCATCAATAACAATATGGGAGATATTGGGGGCTACTTTTCAGATGTGAACATTGAGAAAACAATTTGGAGTTTCTGTTCTTGTTGTCCAATTATGTATGCAAAAGAACAATCCCCCTTTAATATCTGTAGGCCATTTATACAGGATTACTGTGCTTTAAGATTTTGAACTGCTTTCCAGTCTAAATTAAATGCCATATCACCATAACGTCAAAGCTGTTCCCCAATTATCAAGTTCAGAGGAGATATCAGTAATATTGTTAACTCACAGAAATGTGGTAATGACTCAAACACTAATGATTTGCCAAAACCTGTGGGTATAAAAATTGCAAGAACATCTCTCTCCAGTGATTCTCTAATGCATTGAAACTGGGCATGCTTCAGGAATTTTTACTCGATAAATGTGTATATATTAAGTTGGGATAAAACTACCTTGTTTTGATCAAACACTAAATCTTGTTTTCAAAATCCCATGCGGCCATCGTCGGCTGACTCCAGTACCCTACATCAAAGTAGGTACGGATCCGGCCGAGTTAAGATGAGTGTTCAAAATCGATTATGTAATTACAAAAAACAAGATACTGTAAACACCTACAATACACAAACTCACAATCAATCTATCGAAGAAGCGTCACATATTTTGGCCTTTGAAGGTCTCTTTTGTATTCATTCTCAACAAATCACCGGGACCGATAAAAAAAAACCACCTTCGACCCGTGTAACACGACGTAAACCCGTTCCTAACGAGCGTAGCACTGTAGAACGACGGGTCAGTTTACTTCCTGCTGGTGCCCGTGACATATCTTCGATAAACAAAACTTCAGTCTGAATACCCAGAAGATATGGCAATTTAAAAGTCTTGTTTAACCTCTTCCCAACATTACACGAAGCTTCTTTGTGTTCAGTAGAAAGTTGTGGTGACTGGCTCTTTCTTCACCGTAATTGTAAAAAGTGCTTCACCGTGATTGTAAAAAGTGAGAATGGCTAAATTTAATTACAGCTTATGGAAATAATCTCCATGCGAACACCATCACCCTGCTTTTGTAGTCGACATGAACAACTGACGGTTTTAAGTGTAATTTTCTATTACCGTACAAGTGGTGTTTTTCGCGAGGACTTAATTTTGGCTTTATTCTGAAGTCGCGAAAATTGCATACCGCGAAATATAATTAACATGAGACTTTATACAGTAAATGACCAGCAATCGCGAAAGTTTGAGTCCCGCGATAATAAAATCCAGCAATTTTAAGAAATCGCGAAATTTGCGCCCCCCCAAAAAACCACTTATACGGTATCACAAATTCTGAGAAAGTTTGAAAAGCATAACTCGTAAATGTCCTCTTCTGGAATAAGCTTGAACACTAGTGTAATATAATTTCTATTACTAAATTTATGAACTGTATAAAGCTGCTTGAAATATTCTATTCGTAAATAATTCTTCACCGCTGCATCAACACTCGAGGTTTTTGCACATGTTAAAATAATGACTTCATTCAATTGTTGAAAAATTATTCAATTTGTTGGGTTTGATTGTATTTACTGATCCATTGACAACAAATAAATGCAAAATTTACGAATCATTTACCTAACTGATCAACGATCATAAGATGGGGAGACAACAGGTGAACAAAGGTAAAATATAAAAAGGTGCGAATGGGTTTTTTTATTTCAATACAGGTTAGAAAAAAAATAAAGCGAAAATGTCATATGCCAATGATACACTCTCCCTTTGCAAAGTGGTATCTAACTACCAATTTAGCCAGTCACAGGTTGGAATATCTGGAAAATAGGTTTTTGGAATGGAATGACAGACTCGAATTCTTGCATCTGTTTAGCTTATATAATAAATTAATAAATGATAAACCTATTCCAACATTAATATTTCAGGGGAATTTTTAATAAAAACTGAAATTGACCAGATGTACTATGAACCTAAAAGGTGCCAAAACAAAATTATTCTATGCAACAACTCACAACAACAACTCATTCTCAAGTTATTATTTGGTTTTTAGTTAAATGTTCTAATGAGCCAACAACTCGTTAATTTACGTATACAAATTGTGCAATGGATCACCTTCAAATCGCTTTTCCGCCGCGCGCGTTCCTGGCTTATGAATAGGCCCGCAGCATCCTCTGAGCTGGATGTATGAGTCTTCCTAACAGAAGCCCCGTTCGGATCCCGGGGTAGAATAGGTCCGCAGCGTACACCTACGAGCCTGAAGTTAGAGTCTTCTAATGTAGGCGACACGTTTGCCGTGTGTTGACGACCCGTGTCGGTGGAGGACGGGATCCTGGTAGTTGAAACACAGTACTTTGGCCCTTACTTCATCTAGACGGGCGGTTGAATGGACCCGGTTCGATCCATTGGCTGGTCATGCCAAACTCTTTAGATTCAATTTTTGTCAAGTGTCAGACTTTAAACTGAACTTGTAAAGTTTTTCTATACAAAATATCTAAAGAAGGCTGTGGCTCATGTGTCAATCGTGTAGATGTTATTCCGAAGAGTTGTATCGCTGGGTAACCCCTGGCACGATGCTTGTCTCCCTGAAGGGATACTCTGTACGAGTATACTGTCCTTGTGTCCCTGATGCTTTCGATTTACGCTTTTTGACTGGTAATGGGTTTGGCCGATCTGGCAAATTGCATCATAGTGGACCTTGATTCATTTCCAGTCCACTTGCGTTGGATATCCACCGTGTTTTAGCATCGCCCTTGTTGGCACTTCGCGGCGGGTGGGGAGCAAGGCAGTGAAATTTTCAATAACGCCATGGAGACACGAGCACACAACTGGGGAGGGGGAGTGGTAAAAGAGTTTAGACAGAAGTGATGAAGACGAACGTCCATCAAAAATTAGAAATTCTGACAGGTTTAGATTCATAGTACTGCAAAGTACTATGGAATCAAAACCATTAACCAAAATTTCACCGTTTGTTCTTGGTAAAACTATCAAAGGCTGTGCTGGAGATGTAAAAAATGTAACAAATGACTAAATACCGAAGTTACTATGAATTTAAATTCTGCATATGCGCATTTCGACAACTTATGTCTCTTCAGTGCAGATAAAATCTAAACGTTTGGGAGACCATAAACTCAAAGATGATAAAAACTGATAGAGAACAAATAACCAATTTGATCTAAATGTAAAGCCAAAATCAGCTAAGGACAGGGTTTAGCATGAGGGAGATACTCCTTAGTTTTCAACAAAATTAACAAAAATTTAGATATTGTTAGGTTTCCATGGTATCGGCTTTCGGGTCAGCACCGAAGTACTGACTACTGGGCTGGTGAATACCCTCGGGGACTAACAGTCCACCAGCAGTGGCATCGACCCAGTGGTAACAAATGACTAAATACCGAATGAATTGAAATTCTGCATATGCGCAGTTCGACAACTTATGTCTCTTCAGTGCATATAAAATCTAAACATTCGGGAGACCATAAACTCAAAGATGTTAAAAGGTGATAGAGAACAAATAACCAAAATTAAGAAATGGGTCTATTTTAATAGAAGTTGACAAGCAACAACAATCAAAAAATGTTCTTAAACTTACTAAAGTTGGTGAGATTCCTATACTTTCGGCACCGAACTCAAATTTGAATTACAGTAGTGGAATCATTAGAGACAGGGATGGTGATCTCTCTGACTTACATGTGAATGAAATTTGCAAAGAACTTCGACCACAAGGTGTAATAGATGTAAAAAGATTCGCCAAAAAGGTTGACAATAAATTTAAACAATAAATTTAAAAACCTATCTTTTAAGGTTTTCCAGGCCTTCGGCTCCTAAATCCATACATATTGGTCTTTTTTTAATTAAGGTCGATACATTCCTTCACCAGTGCGTTGCTTCAAGTTCCAAAAGTTTGGCCATGGAAGTAATTCCTGAAGAGGAAAGCAGCGCTGTTGTAAATGTGGACAGTAGGACCATGATGTTCAAAACTGCAATAGCACTGCAAAGTGTTTTAATTGCAGTGCGGAACGTATGACATCCTTCAAAAACTGTCCAATTTACATACAACAAAAGGAAATTCAACGTATCAAAGCAGAAAAGCATTGTAGTTATCAAGAGGCAAGACGGATTTTCTGTCTCTAATGGTTCCATGACTGGTAAACCCTCATACGCAAGTATTGTTAAACAATGTTCTACAGTTGAAACACAAACCTTCTTCACTTGGCCAATAACTTCTGAAAAGCCTTATCCACTGAATTATTCAAACCAAACCAATAAATCTGTTCAACACCCACAAAAGTCTTCAATATCATGTCAAACACTAGTTGTCAATCAAGTACAAGCTGAAGTTCATGCTCCGCCTTCTACAACTTCTACAACAAGATCAAACCAGGAAAAAAATTCTGAACAAAACACTCCAGCTGCAGAACCTCAATCAAGCCAGTCTACACACAAACAGAAAAAAGTCTATAAGCAAAAAGGTAGATAAAAAATTAATATCAAATAGGATCAAAAAAGCTGAGCGCAATGATGTCCCTGTACACAACCGTTTCAGCGATTAACCAGCATTACCAGACTGGGAGTCGGATGACGACCAGGACGGAATGGATGTTGATTTAACACTTCCAACTCCAGATTTGTCCAAGGAGAGGAGATCTGAAAGAAGATCCCTATCCGCTAGCGACTCTGGAATGTCTATACATCGCAGCGGAAGTAATCAGGGACATAGGTCCCGAAGGGATTGGTCCCCTATCAGACCACCACGTTGATAATGGATTCCATTATTCAATGGAACTGTCGGGGTCTGAAAATTAATCTAATTGAGATTACTCTTCTTGTCCAAATGTATGCTCCTATGGCATTTTGTCTTAAGGAAACTCATTTAAAGAAAAGCGATAAAATTAACATAAAGAACTATTCGTAATACAACACTTACGCGGCAGAAGATGAGCGAGCTGCTGGCGGCTCATCTATCCTTTTCAACAGTAAAGTTGTTCACAGCACTGTTGATCTAAAAACTGACCTTCTGGCTGTTGCTGTTAGAATATCTTTAGATAAACTATCACATTGTGTTCTATTTATATTCCACCTACTAATCCTAGTCTCAATCAACTCAAGACTTCAACAGACCAATTTCCCTCCCCATTTATTCTAATGGGCGATTTCAACGGACATAGCCCATTATGGGGAAGTTTTACATTAAATGATAAAGGTAAGAAAATTGAAGACTTAATGTCACCTGAAGGTTTATGTATTTTCAACGATGGTTCCAACACGTATTTACATCCCGGGAATGGGGCTTACACAGCTATAGATTTAACTATTACTGATCCATCTCTTCTATTAGATTTCTCTTGGAAAGTACATGACGAGTTGTGTAGTAGTGATCACTTTCCTATTATTCTTGAACGTCTTCCTTCCTCTGTTACTACAAAGCCACAGAGATTCAAGTTCGAAAAAGCTGATTGGTCTCTTTACGAGAAACTGTGTAAAGAAGAATTCCATTCAGATTTGTTTGAAGATGTTGATGATCCTATTCTACTGTTCAACAAAAAAAAATACTTTCCATAGCTGATAGAACAATTCCAAAGACCTCGACTAATCCAAAACACACAAGCAAACCATGGTTCGATGATGATTGCGATGATGCTCTTAAAAATCGTAAGAAGGCGGAACGACAGTTAAACAAACATCCCACAACAAATAATCTTGGCAATTTCCGTGTCTTTAGAGCTAAGGCTCGCAGAACATTGAAACAAAGAAGGCGCACTTCTTAGCGTAACTTTGTTTCAAAATTCAGTTGTCATACCCCTGTTAATAAAGTTTGGAATATGATTAAAAAAATAAAAGGCAAAAAAAGAAAGCTACTGTCCATCATATTAAAAACGGTTTAAAAAAGATTTTTTAACCTCTGAAAAGGAAATAGCTAATAAAATAGGAGAAACGTTGGCCAAACACTCTTCATCTAAAAATTTAGGCCCTATATTTCAACGAATTAAACAACAAAAAGAACAAGACAAAACTTAACTTCAGAAATCAGGATTTGGAAGACTATAATAGACCCTTTTCGGTAGATGAATTGAGAAAATCGTTGGATAAGGCACGTGACACTGCATGCGGCCCTGATGATATACATTATCAACTTCTCAAACATCTACTTGATTCAGTTCTTGATATCCTCTTAAATCTTATGAATAATATTTGGGAAACAGGAAACTTACCATCCATCTAGAAACAGGCAACAATAGTCCCTATTCCAAAACCAGGTAAAGATCATTCAGAACCGTCGAATTACCGTCCACTGGCAATGACTAGTTGCGTTTGTAAGACCAGGGAACGTATGATAAATGATCGGCTCGTTTTGTTTCTTGAAGTAAATTGTCTATTGCCTAACATGCAAAACGGATTTAGACAAGGGTGTGGTACTATAGACCATCTTGTACGTTTTGAGACATTTATTAGAAACGCCTTCTTAAAAAAAGAACATGTTGTGTCTGTCTTTTTTGATATTGAAAAAGCATATGATACATGGAAATATGGTATTTTAAAGGATCTTTTTGATATGGGGTTGAGAGGAAGTTTGCCAATTTTCATTGAAAACTTTCTTAAAGACCGGGAATTTAATGTCAGAGTCAACTCTACGCTGTCTGATCCTTTTGAACAGGAGATGGGTGTTCCGCAGGGAAGCATCCTCTCCGTTACATTGTTCAGTATTAAAATCCATAGTTTAGCTGAAGTTTTTAAGAATAACATAGATGGATCACTGTATGTAGATGACTTCCTGATATGTTATAGTGGTAAACACATGAATAACATAGAAAGACAATTGCAGCTATGTTTTAACAGAATTGAAAAAAACGGGCGAAGAAAACGGTTTTAAGTTCTCAAGCTCTAAAACAGTTGGAATGCATTTCTATTGTAAACGGAAACTGAACGCAGATCCAGAGCTAAAATTGTGTAAAAATCCTATAACTATTGCTCACAACTGTGTTTTCAAACCAGTTCACAAGACAGTATATGATAAACGGCCAAAAATGTTATTAAATCTTTTGGACTTCGTATCCAACCACACTTGGAATCTGCCTATGTACAATTGGACGAAATAGCACCAATTCAAACTCCAATAAATGATTATTTATTAACAAACTTGTTCTCGTCTTGATATAGCTGAAATATTGCTGAGTAGACGTTAAACAATATTCAATCAATCAATCTAATAAGTAAATACATCCAAAAAATATGGCAAGACAGGTGGGACTTGCAAATAAATAATAAATTGCACGGAATACAATCAGAAGTTGGTAAACTTGTTAGTTCCTCTTGAAAAAATCGGAAGGAACGAGTTGTTTTGACAAGATGTCGAATAAGGCATACAAGAACAACTCATGGTTACATTCTAAATGGTGAAGACCGACCTGAGTGTATTCCGTGTAATTGTGCTTGCACAATACAACATATTTTACTTGACTGTCGATGTTGTCGACATACGTCGAACATCTTATATAGCTGATTCTCTTAAAGATTTATTTACAAACGTCGCAGGCGACAAAATTGTTCAATTTTTAAAAGCTGTCAATTTGTATAGTAAAATATAAGTATATTATCAATTATTTAAATTTCATCAAGTTTGATCTATTTATCTTAAATTCTCTTTAATATGATTTTCATCTTTTAGAAATCCTTTTTACCTGTACATAGCAATATATTTTAAGTGACTTTTTTAACTTGTATATTTATTACTAATATCAACAGTTCACGCCACAATATAGCTGAAATATTGCTAAAGTTGGCGTAAGCAACAATCAATCAAATCGCTTTTAAATAGTAATCGACTCAATAAACAACACTTTCCGTAATTTCGTCATGATTTATTGAACTGCAAGGGATCTTTTTCAAACCACTAATAAATCGTTAACAACTCGTTAATGTGTATATATAATTACAATAAATAATAAATTTATTTTATGATTTAAATACACATGCGGAAGATATTTTCTGCATCCTTGATTTCCTTTCACTCTTATTATACCAGTAGTATATGGGGACAGTTCACCGCGTATTTGACGAGGTGGAGCCTGGTGGAGCCAGAACTGACGTCACCGGAAGTGACGTAGACCGGAAGTGACGTGATAGAAGTCACGTGACCGGAAGTAGAAGTCACGTGGTCGATGTATAACATGTTAACACTGCGCATGCGCAAC